>OX411308.1:57307978-57478473 GCA_948150685.1 Rhaphigaster nebulosa
ATTGCATAATTGTTCCAAATGAGGTTTCCATCTCTGTGGATTGAAATATTTAAAAACAAAAACAGGAGCATTGTCATTATCCGTACGCCGGAACAAAATTACAGGATTGAATGTCTGTCCCAATGGCTATTCTTGATACATAATAAATGGCAAGACATTGTAATAAACGGGAGTTGTTATCGCTACCCAGAATTAGTATCGGATCACGAACTAACACTCGTGCAACCCCAACAAAAACTAATTACAACAGTGTTCTTTACGATGCCTCCATCCTCGAGGAAACTCGTCTAATAAAAACAAGATTCGCTCTAGTGATTAAAAGCTGTTACAAAGTTTTAGGAACCATAATTGATGATATTGTAGGAATATGGATTAATGCTGAAGAAGTTAATATTTTATGAATATGACAGCAAACCGTGTTCGATGAAAGAAATGAAGGTATTAGTGAAAGAAAGGAGATGGTGAAATGAATGTATTTAACGAAACGTCTAGATTCCAACAAAATCGGAAAAGAGAGTATTTCAAAATAAAATAAGAAAAATTAAAATTAATAAAACCTAGATGATATGGCAGATATGCTTTATAGGTATAGAAGATTAATACTTTTGTATGCTCCTGGTTATTCAGGTATGAAATATAATAGGTTGAAAATTACATATATTCTTTGACGTTGACGTTTCGAGCATTTTTGATCATTTTCAAAAATGATTAAAAAATGTCTGCTAAGTTTACGAATAATTATTTTTATTTTTTAAATTATTTATATTGTCCAAGAAAGAGTAGCATATTCCTGTTTTGTAAAATATAAAAAAAAAAAAAAAAAAAATCATACTACATACAAAAACGTTTACTAAACTTAAACAGGCAATTTAAAATAAATGGCTCCCAAATGTTGAAGAAAAACTTGTAAAACTCTTTTTCATATGAGTGTTTTTGGGATGTTACAGTATAGTGTTTTTTAAATATTTAAAAGTATTTTATAAAGTGGGGATTTTGTAAAATATAAAACGAAAAATCATAATAATAACATATTGTGCAACAACGTCCAAAATGAATGGTTCCATCATTGCTAAAGAAAAACTTGTAAAACATACAAAATCATACTGCATACAAAAACGTTTACTAAACTTAAACAGGCAATTTAAAATAAATGGCTCCCACATGTTGAGGAAAAACTTGTAAAACTCATTTTCATATGAGTGTTTTTGGGATGTTGCAGTATAGTGTTTTATAAATATTTAAAAGTATTTTATAAAGTGGGGATTTTGTAAAATAAAAAACGAAAAATCATAATAATAACATATTGTGCAACAACGTCCAACATGAATGGCTCCATCATTGCTAAAGAAAAACTTGTAAAACCCCATTTAGTATACGTTTTTTTCGGAATGTTACAGTGTAGTGTTTTTTAAAATATTTAAAAGTATTTTATAAAACGGGGATATGCTATTTTTTTCTCGGACAGTATATCTTCAGTAAATATTTTAAAGAATTATGCGGCTTACAGCTAGGATAACGTTGTGTAAATCTTAAAAAAGCTGTACATCTAATTATCTACGTAATCTATTTCATATATGGAGACCTGATTGAAGAATTAGTTTTCTTAATCTATTATACATATCCTAGTTGTTTATAAAAAATTAAAAAAATTATCTTTTTATCTTATCGCAACATATACTCAATTAGTTAATCTGAAAAATTATCCATATTATGCATCCATTATATACGGTTGGAAGGAAACAGTGGGACCAACCTATTTTAATTGAATGTTAAATTCATGAAAACGGTTTAAGGATGAAGAGAACTCATTCGTAAGTTGTGCTTCCGAAACCCGTATTTCCTAGAGGCAAGGAATAAATAAATAATTGAAAAATAAATAAAATAATTAAATTATCTAAAAAAAAAAAAAAAAAATAATATCCAGATCGGATCATTATTAGCAAAGATACAGCGTATCTTTTAAGAACTACAACACTAGACCTTAGGTGGATAGTCGTGCCCGTCCGAAAGGAGGCGGATGCTACCGAACCTCCTCCCCCCAAGTCGCCAAACTGCAACAGCTCTGTAATAATATAAAAGTTAAAATAAACTAAATATTTCTACTTTTATGTTTTTAATGGGAACAAAATGTTTCCATAGAAACAAAATGAAATTCTTATAGAAACTAAACCGAAACTTTTAAAATTTATTTTCAGCTTGACAAACCAAAAATATATAGTGTTCGGAATTGTAGCTCAATTTTAAAAAAATAAATATTTTATTATACCTTTGTGAGAGAAGGCGTGAACACGTATATGCTGCTGAGTTTATTTCAAGTAGTGTTTATGTGAACTCTTTGTAATTATTTCAAAAAGATTATTATTATAGTGTGGTAAGGAAATGTGTGATGCGCGCACCGCATCAGATTTTTTCAACTCTTTGGCCTTTCATGACTAAGGAAGTTTTTAACGGATAGAGGACTATCGTTTCGGGTAGAATGAGCGGGAAATGTGTGCTTAATTTAATAATTCTTTATTACCTATTTCAAGTTTAATCCTTTTTAATGAAAAGAGTCAAAATTCTAGTTTCCTTCAGAATTTGTTGAGACGTCGTGGAGTGATGTACTGTCCCTAGTTTATGTGCCTTTTCTTGTATTTGATGTGAGAAGTGAAGTTTTCGGTCCGCATTTATGAGGTCTTGTCTTTTTGTTTCCTGGTAATAATACCTATCTATCTATTACAGGTATTTGAGAGGCTTAAGATTTTGTGCTAGGAATCTTACTATTATTTCTCATCCTATTTATCTAATTATAAACGAGTTAATGATTTCACGCCTATTTTAATATGCACCAAAATTTTGTTCGTTAATTTTAGCCTTTAAACGTAATTTTAAAAATGAACGAGTGTGTAATAGCCTGTTGTACCAAGAAGGAAAAGCAATTGAATAAGGGCGATAGCTCCCGTTCAATTTCCTTATTTCAGGAAAGGACCGGTCCCAGTGACAAATCATTCCCGTTCCTGACATCTTCAATTTTCTTACAGGATCCCTCCTCTTAACAATAGTCTACAATAGCCCACAATTTGTTGTTGCATTCTGTCTTATTTGGAATAGAGAGTAGAATAGTTTATACTCAATTCACGCTCTGAGTAACATAGGTTCGTGAGGTGTTTTTTTTTTTTAGAGGTTATTACCGACATCATTTTTATTTTTTCATTACAGTATTGGAATATATTTAGACTATTTTTAATTAAAATAAAATGTTCACAAAAGTTTATAGTCTTTATAAAATTTTATTTTGTTAAGTTGATCGAAATGTAATTAATGTAATTGTAAATGTATATAAAATATTGTCAAAATTATAAGGACCGTATCTACGTATAATATATACTCTAATTTTATATTTTTGATCTCTAAAGAAAATCGAGAATACAAACATCTAGAGTAATGTGCCTTTGATGGGCGGATATAAATATAAACATTTACAACAATATTAGTCCGACAGATGGAGTAATTACATTCCTTTAAAGTAAATCCCGTCTCTAAAGCGGGGTGACGACTTTAAATTGTTAATTTACAGTAAAGCAGTAAACTGACAAAATTACAACACCAAGGTAATGGACTAACTGAAGCATTGCTAAAAGCTTGATGCTTCAAAACCGAAAATTACTCAACCTACAGCGCGAAGTGTTAACAGTCTCTTGTCTTGCAGATGGATATTACCATTTACGGGTTAATTTACCTTCTGAATAAATTGTATACTTAGGCTTATAATTTACAATTTTTATCAATGTATCATTATTTTCCACCTAACCCATCCCTCTTTTAAATGTCACTTATAAAAGCACGGGCTCTCTGCCAGTAATACATCATTGTTCTTCCATTATGTTGGTAGGTAATTTAAATAACATGTATAAAGTATAATTTAATTCATTTAAATTCTAATGTGTGCAAGCTCCCTGATTGGGTAAAAGGTATTAATAGCTTAAACTAATGTAATATTTATTAATGTATCAAAATATAATGCATATAATGTATAGCCCAGGCAATGAAGCTATATGTACTTAAGGGCTTTTCTTTTAATCTTGATGTACATAAATTGCATTTATTGCCGCCTGTCATTTGTTAAAAGCTTTTATAATTTCATCAGATTAACTAGATGCACGCCAGGGCAGTTATGAAATTTGTTTAAGTAAATATTATTTGGTATAGTTTATTTCAATGATTATACATATTTGTTTTAATTAGCGAATTCTTACTGCCGTATTTGTAAGTATTACAATTTACCTTAGGTCATGGAAATGAGTTATTGTGGGGTACTTTTCAAATAAAATGGCATTTTTGAAATCTGAGCTAGCTAGAATTTATCGAGAAACAAAATTTAGTAATTGCGTTCTGAGTTAACTTAACATGTCACTACATTACTTGATAACACCTACATGTAGTTAATTTATCAAATTTTAGTTTCGTTGAATTATATTGATTTTATTTAGCTGAGAAATTCTATTACTTTATTGACCCATGTTTCTATCAAATAAATCCATTTATTTTCCAGAATAAATCTATTTGCGTAATATGAAAAAAAATTAACGATTTAAAAAAGCAATATTATGGTATTAAACCTTTTTTTACTTCCTTGTACGCAATACCACGAAAATTTTCGGTTTTCAGATTTCAACGAAAATATCCATTTTGACTATCTCTGAATCCATTTTGACTAGTTTCGTCGTGACACTTGCGTATCTCGCATAACTAAGGCCTAGAACTTTAAAATTTTGTACTTAGGATTGCTGTAATATCTAGTTGTGAACCTTCCTTTTTGGTCAATGCATGATCACCGAAAGTGGTACTTTACTTGAAGGTCATAATTGATTTCCATAAAAAATTATATAAAAATATAACGCAAAACTTCTCAAATTTAGTATTTATAACTTATATATTGATTCAATTAACATAATAGATTTTGGTTTAAATTGAGAAATCCGAAGTGGTACTTTACTTTAAGGTCGTAATAAGCTTTCATCAAAAAATATATTAAAATATAATGTAAAACATCTCAAATTTGGAAAATAGGACTTTTATATCGATATAAATGTATTTACTAGATTTTGGTTAAAATCCGTGAGCCGAAAAGGGTACTTTACTGGAAGGTCATACATATTAAGCTTAAATCAAAAATTATATTTACATTAAAAGAGAAATCATATGTTTCGGTAATAAAGGTTACAAACGCAGTTTGGTTTCCAATCCAATTAAACATTTTTATTACTTGTTTTAAATGTTAAAATTGAGTGGTATAATAATAATAATGGCGTAATAATAAAATACTGGTTTTCCTCCCCATTTGTGAGATCAACAAGTCTGCAGCATGAGAATAAGATATTAGTTAAAAGGGTTTTTCCGCTTAAAATGTCGAAACTGTCTATTTCCAATGCTTTATCCAGTGATATTGACAGTTTTATTGTTGTCCCGGAACATGGAGAAATATCTTGGAAACTAGTTACCTACTGAAGGACATATAATAAATTAAAAGCGACATATAATAACGGAATGAACCTCCAGTAACAAGAGTGTGTGTTTTTATGTGTGTGTGATAGATGGATGTCGGGGCGCCGAGTGTCAATCTTCAACTTATATATTGATTCAATTAACACACTAGATTTTGGTTTAAATTGAGAAATCCGAAGTGGTACTTTACTTTAAGGTCGTAATAAAGTTTCATCAAAAAATATATTAATATATAATGTAAAACATCTAAAATTTGGTAAATAGGACTTTTGTATCAATATAAATAATATACTAGATTTGGGTTCAAATTGGTGAGCCGAAAGGGGTATTTTACTTGAAGGTCATAACATACTTAAATCAAAAATTATATTAAAATTAAATACTGAGATCATATGGATAGGTAATAAAGGTTACAAACGAGATTTTTTCCCACTCTAATTAAACATTTTTATTACTTGTTAAAATAGTGTTAAAACTGAATGTAAAATAATAGTGTTTTTTTCCCATTTGTGAGCTGAACAAGTCTGCAACAGAAGATAAGATATAAGCGGGTTCTTCCGCTTAAAATGTCGAAACCGTCGCTTTCCAATGCTTTATCTAGTGATATTGACAGTTCTAATGTCACGAAACACGAAGAAATATTTTGGGAACTTGTTGCTTACTGAAAGAAAAGGACATATAATAAGGGAATGAGACCTCCAGATACAAGAGCTTGTATGTGTCAGTAGATGAATGTCGCGACGAAGTGTCGTTTTTGAGATACTTTAATCTTCGGAAAATAGTAACCAAATTCAGGATCACTTTTTGAGCCACCGATATAAACGACAATAAGTTAACCGATATAGTAAACGACAATAAGTTTTTATAAGCGGTAATTAAATTTCGCTTAAATTAATTTCAGGTCTTCACCTTCGTACAACATCATACAACCTTCGTGTTGTAAAATAACATTTTCACACTTCACACAAAAAGTTTGTTTAGTCAACTTACTTCGACGGATATGACGATGGCGCGTGTGCAAGTTAGACAATTTTTCTCGTAGCAATTTATGCAGGGTTACTACTCCGTTTCTATGAGTCAGCGTGAAATTAGCTCGTTCAAGCACACAGACTCTTTTTATTACAGTAATATGGATTAGTAATATAAAATGAAATAACATAATATAAAAATAATATAAAGTCAAAGAAAAAATTGAAACAGGTATTTCAGTAACAAATAAATGTTGTGTACTACAACGGGCTGAATCAGCGTTGCTGGTTCCACTCGAAGCTGAGACCACTTTCAGTAACTGGCTGTTATTGAATTTTATCGCGGAGTGGCTCGGGTATTTGGAAATGTTCTAACAATAAAATCTGTCAGCAGAGGTTATATTTTCGTGAGTTACTTTACACTTTTATATTTACAAGTTCCTTTACACTTTTTTATTTTAAACGTTCATCTTACACTTTTAGTTTTAGTTTTTTCTACTCTGCAGATCTCTTAGTCATCCTTTCCGTAGTTTTCGAGGGAAGAATATGAAAAGAGGAAGGAGAGACTGTTGGGGTTCCTAGAACATCTTAGTGTTTCTGTCTGTGGGTTCGTGTTGTAAGCGACTATTTGGTGGGAGATATCGTAATATTCTTTTTCATTGTTTAAAATTGTTAGGATGAGTCCTTATGCATTGTAATCGATTGATGTATCATTTATGACGTAAAATGGTGCGTCAACTATTTTACGAAATATATTCGACTGAAAGGACTGAATATTCTGGATGCTGGAGGTTTCAGCATAATCCCACTCCTCTATCCCATATATTGGTTTTACAGAAACATTATACAGAGTTAGTTTGTGAGTGAAAGAAAATTTTGAACGTTTGTCAAATAACATATAAAATACCGTACAGTATGTTTAATTCTTTTCGTTTAAGCCTAATTTGGGTTTACCAAGTCAGTCTTTTGTCCAGATAAAAACCCAAATAAATAGTTTCTTCAAATATAGGTATTTCCATGCTATTAAAATATACCTGGGACCAAAGCATATGATTCGATGAGAATACCACATGCACACTATTTCTTCCCAGTCATTTTTATTCTTCACTTTGTGGTCCAACCAGGAATATCATCGGAATGGTTTTGGATACTGGTGGATGCTTGGAAAGGATTTTTATCTGAACTAAGGATCGCTGTACCGTCAGCATCAGTAGCCACCAAAAATCTGCTGAGTTAACTTGCAACTCTGAGATGGGACATTGCCTAAGCTGGCAACAAAATTTGTTTATTGCAAAGCAATCTGCAGATTGAAAATTTTATTTTGTTGTTAATAAAAAATAATGAGTTTTTCAAAATTTGCTCCTAGCAAATTTCCACCTCAAGTAAAAATAAACGAACTGCTCGCTTCTGATAAATTTTTGATTTAGGTAAAATGTTTAATAATTACAAAATAATCTACAATAGCTGAAAATTTTCTTATTATTACATTTTGTTGGTTTTACTATTCTTCCTTTGATTTTTGTTTATTTTTTATATTCATGTGAAGGAATATAAAACTGAATTCAGTCAAATGACAGTTGCGTGGAAAAATTCAAATAGTCAGTTTCTCTGCGGTTAAATTTTTTTTTCGGGTTACTAAATCTGAATTTGAAGATTTCAAACAGTATTTCTTAGAGCGTTCGGAGACACGAAAATACCAGCGAAAATTTAACATTTTTTGTTTTTGTCTTATAATTTCAAATGTATGTGTGGTAACAATCATTTTCATCTCTTTCAAAGTGGATCAAATTTGCCATAATTCGATCTTAACCACAGGTCTATAGGCTTAATCGTTCCCGAGAAACAGTGCTTCAAAAATTAGTCATTTTCTCCCAAAAGTGACATCTTAATTATTTTGGAATGATTGAAATTTTAGGCATTATTTTTCCCACCATTGTGTCTAAAGGCGACGTTTTGTGGAATAATAAAAATTTTGTAGAATTTCACTCCTAACAATATTCTTCATGGGATCAGCATTTTTCCAATATTCGGCTTACAATTTAATCCGATATTGAAAATTTCATTTTTTTGAAAAAAATTACCTTTCCACTGCTGTATCTCGGGAACGATTAAATTGATATTAAAATAATTTAAATTAGACATTTTTAAATTCATTTATTCTTATTCAAATAAATTCCTTAAACTTTCCTGAAAAAAATCTGGTAAAGCCATCTTAATACGTTATTTTGAATTTAAATTTTAAACATTTTTTAAACACTTTTCCTGAAATGAATAAAAAATCAAAGGATATTCTATCTAAGAAAGTCTAAATTTACTAAGGAAAGTGTTTAATCATTTTCTAATACTTCACTCATTATAATTATCTATTGTAATATAATGTTATTATAATTGGCCTAGGAAATTATGAAAAAATGAATACCTACATTCTTAGTGAGGTTTTCATATCATGGTAAAAGGTTAGATCAAATTCTACCAATATCCAATTTTCTCATTTTTTAGTTGTTTGCAAATTATGAGTCAACCATTGGGTGGGTTTAGAGCTGCCGTTCTCCGTTTGAATTCAAGCTGAATATATTAGCAACAATTTAACTCCTAACAATATTCCTGGAAGAATCAGTATTTTCCCACTATTATATTCAAAATTTAAAATATCACTTAATCGAAAAAATCACCAATTTTTGAAGTTATTTATCTCTGAAGGATTAAACCTGTATTTATTTGGTTGAGCTGAAATTGGGGTAAATTTTGTCTGCTTTAAAAAATATAATAATAATTCTTTCGTTACTTCTCATAATTTTTATATTATAAGCAAAAATGAAAAAAAAAGAGCTAAAATATCAACTACTTGATTTTTTCCCAGAAAAAAGTCTTTTTCTTTTACCATTTTACTAGTTTAAAAAGTTATTTTATTATGATTGAATATTTTCAACTGAAATATCTTATAGTGATATGGCTTGTTAGTGAAACCCGGACATTCGAAGACAATACTACCTACATTTGCAACCTACCTACTATAGGTAAACAACTTAGGGGAAATCGCTTTAGTGCGCCTATACCTTTTTCCATTGAAATAACAATAAACTTATGAATTAGTGTACGAGATTGAAAAAATGAACTAACCACAATGTAAAAAAGAACATATATGTTATGTGGAGGGAGAAGGTTTCCCTCTCTTTGAACGCCCGGCCATCCTCCACTTACAAGATTCTTCTTTAAGTTGTTTGTCTATACCTACCTACCTATCCCCTCCACTGAGCCGTCAGAATCTCCAAATCTCCAACATCAGGGCTTGCACAAATCTTTAATTTATAATTTAACCACCTGTAGGTCACTCTAAACCAATGCAATTCATCAATTTAATCGTAGTTGCCTATGTTGCCTGGAAATATTGATCATCGACGAAATATATGTTGGAAGGGCAGAAACTATAAAACAAAAGCCTCAGAACAACTGATAATGAGTCTTTGAACGGAGGGCTGAAAGGGCGATATAATCCATAAATCAGAGTTTGCAGCTAATGAACTTGACAGCCTCTGACCAAATTGATGCAGCTATTCTGTTCGAAACTTCAAAACCTTTTCTCTGACGCTTTTCAATTTTCGTTCCGGCTATATGAGCTTTCGTTTCTGAATTCGACCCTTGTCAGTTGATTTCGCATTTTTCCTTACAAAAAATGATTTGATAGCTCTTTTATTCCATTGCTCTCTCTCTCTCTCTCTCTCTCTCTCTCTCTCTATATATATATATATATATATATATATATATATATATATATATATATATATATATATATATATATATATATATTTATATGCTATTTTCATTTCTCGAGACTTATTGTGTACTACTGCATAAAATAAAAAGATGATTTTATTTATTTTGTAAAGTATAACTCGCCTTCAATGAGGTTGAGGACAGTAACCAGTTGGCTGAATCTCACATAAAATAGAATAAATGAGGTTATCAACTGCAAGAGTACTTACTTCGGGTTTTTTCACATTGTTGTGTAAGTAATTTTGCAGTCCACCAGTGGCATGATGAAGAAAGTTTTGTAACAACTATTGATTTTTAAACATAAGAAAATAAAGGAAGGAAGGAATACCAACTTTAGTCATTTTAGTTTTTAATTATAATTGTAATTTCAATTAAAACTCTAATAATTGTATGCTAATCTAATTACAATCCTATTTTGTGGGTGAACACAATTTTCATTACGTTTCTTGGGAATGAGCTACTTAGCGAGTTATGAATGCAGTTCCTAGACAATTAGCCTGTCGCTAGTCCAGATTGGTTTTTACAGCAGCTCATAACTTCCTGAAACAGATGATGACCTCATTTGCTTTTCATGATTCTGCCACTTTTATCCTCCCTTAGTTATCTATTGAGGGGCATAAAATTCTCGTTTTCATCTGAACACAATGAAGGAGTGTTCCTGAAGGTTTTCAGCCTTATGCTAGCCTGCTCAGTGGTCTTACTGGTAAACTGCTTGATCCATCATGACAATGTCATATAAATATCAAGCATAAAAAATTTATTTTCTCGATTGAATTTTTCATGCGTTGGAAGATTATGTATTATATGAATACATATTAGGTGTATTATAACACATCGGTGTTATAAATTAATTTTATTTATCAATATTCTAATATATATATATATATATATATATATATATATATATATATATATATATATATATATATATATATATATAATATAATATAATATAATATAATATAATATAACATAAATATATATTTTATAAAACTGACAAAAGATAAACATATTTTTATAAAAATATATCGACGTCGTTTTTTTAAAAAGGCTTAAGCGCTAAAGATTCGATATTTAGGCTTAAATTTATTATAGGTTGTATACCCCACCTCTATTGATTCCCGCTCAGGATATATAGAAAAAAAATGTGGAAATGGTCTAATAACTGACTACTGACGATGTAAGCCCCAAATACTAACGACTCTTAGTCATCACTCTGGTCTTAACCAATGCTAGAAAAATTAAAAATATATTTTAATTATAAAGGTTTTGCCTCCTACTTTATGCAATAAAGAATTAAATTTAAAAACAATTAATTTGGAGAAAAATCGTTTCATGTGTTTCCTGTAAAGTTTGCTAAATGGCGCTTATGCCTTTTTCAAAAAACGACGGTCGGTATGATGGCTGTAGATGTGAGGTAAAAATACGATATTATGCTAAATTAATAAATACGATATTCTGCTAAAGTAATATTACTTGCTAATGTGGTAAAAATAATTAATTATACATGAATTATTAATTAACGTTGTAATCTAGATATTCTGATGGTAGGGAAGTATACTACGAAATGCCGAAAAAATTATGTAAAGGTCAATAAAGAAAAAATAATATAGGAAGAAGATATATTATTAACAATATACCTAAAATATCTAATTTTCAAAACAATGAATAATTAACAAAATATAATGAGTTAGTGAAGCATATTATTGAACTAAAGGAGACTGTCATTGAGCCTATATATATGATTGCCCAAAAGGTGCATTATATAAATAAATACTTTCTACTATTTGGGTGTTTTTCTTTGCCGCCATAGGGATCTTCTTCTTGAGTTATATTTTTTGTGTCTTCGTAAAATAACACTGTTCTGCAAAGAATTTCTTTTTTCTCGCTCCCTTGAGAAATTTTTCCAGATTTTCATACATTCATGTGTGCTGAGTTCGAATCTGAATTCCAAAAAATTCTATCAGGCACCATTTTTGTTTTTTTCTTATTTTATTTATCTATTTAATTTTCTTGTGAATAATAAATAAAATATAACACATAGAATTATATATACTCATAGTATCTTCAATGAATATATTTTTTTCCTTTTATAATCTTCATCAGCTGTCTCCCGTTGTAGTGTACAACAGTAGACAACAAGCATCTTCTCATTGCATTTACCGCTATACCTTTTCTCCACTTGGGCAATCTTTTGATGAAACCGTTGTCCGTGTTCATCTGAAACTGCTCCCAAGTTGGGAGAGAAGAAATTCAAATGGGAGTGCAATAAATGAATTTTTATGACATGTTGCAACCCATGGCCTTATATGATAAAAGCTATTCTTTAAGAATGTTTTTGAAATTTGTAGCTCTTTTGTCGCCCAAAATTTCACATAAGTTCACACGTTTTCAAACACAGACCTAGCTCTTTTTTTCAGTTTCATTTAATGTTTCTTTGAATTCCAGGTCCTATTTCTTTGCTTTACTTAATTTATGGAACTTCTGTTTAAAGTACAAAAAAACTTCTTCTTCCTTGTCCATTGCTTTCACGAAATTCTTTATGAGTGGAATTTTGTTTTTTCAACCAAGAGAGAGTTGACAATTTTTTTTTGACCAGTTGTGTCAGTGCGTTCTCGCCATTTTCTCACTATGTAGTGATCTCCTATTTTTCTGCTGCCCCACTCTCTTAAAAAGCAGAAAAACTTAGTGTAACCACCTTAGAGCCTGTAAGCATTGCGGCGATTTCAAGGTCTGCACAAATGTTCCATCTATACTTTGATTTTCTCAAGCACAATTTTCAAATTTTCAGAAGTTTCCTTCATATGTGCAGAATAGGAAACAGGGAAGGATGGATGTTGGCTGCTGCTGTGAAGGAGCACTGCTTTCAGACTGAATTTGGAGCTGTCAATGAATAGTCTCCATTCATTTGGATTAATCGGAAAACCCAGTTGTGAGAGTAAATTGAACGGACTCCACAAAATGCAAGGTTTTCTTCCATTGAAAAAAATTGGAATGCATCTGATTCCCGCTTTCGAAAAGAAGAAATATTCATTCCTGGTTCTAAAAGATTCCATTGTTTGGTATGGAACCAAGTAATTGGGGTTTGCTTTTTGGGAGCTTTAAATCGCGGATGAGGTCATTCAATCTGGTCTGGTTGATGAATTTTGGCTATCGTTTTCACTGGAATCACTTGAAGACTGTATTTCTTCATTGTTTTCTGGTTCCTGTACTACTTTACTGGTTAGTGGTTCCGGGGATAATATTATCAAAATCAGCCTCTTCCTTATTACTGAGAGAATTAGTCTGGGATTTAGCATAGACTCATCGTGCAGAACTGGTCTCATGGCAGATGGAAGGTTAGAATATACAATTTTCTTCTTACTTTTCGCTGAAGAAAAACCTTTAATCACAATCATGCAGAAACAATTATCATTTGCATAATTATGCAAAATAGACTCTCGCCAAATCATTGGAACACCAAAAGGCATTGATTTATGTATTCCTTTCTGCTAACCACTGAGAGCGCGGCTGCATGAAGAGCAACAGAGTTTAGGAGCCCACGGTTTATCTTGGTCACTCACTTGACATACAAATTACAACTTGTACTCCTTCTTTATTAAGGGAGACAGGGATTTTCGATTACACATAAATGTGACTTCACCACAATTATAAAAGAAACAGTCTGGATCGTTTTTACACTGTCGTGGCATATTAGATTGGAAATAGAATACTGGTTATTAGCCAGGTCGAAATGAGACTGAAGAGCCTTGGTGGTGCGTAACCGTTCTGACAGGTGGCCGAACAATAGAAAGAGGGTGGGGAAGGAGCTAAGTTTAGGAAACCCTCCTGAGACTGGTAGCTGGAGAAGCCCTCCAGGAGAGAAACTATATTCCTTTTTTTTCTCCTCTCTTTAACAAATCTGCCTGCTAACTCTACTGCTGGTTAATGGGACGACACCGTCATTGAACCTAAGAGGCAGGTATAAACTGGGTCCTTGCATAATATTACTGACTGAAGGCCAAACAAATTCTTGAAGCCTAACAATTGAGTTCTCGCAATTTTTTCATGTTTTAATACATTGCAATTGCTTCAAAATCAAATAGATTTTTTCATTTTTTATGGAAGTTTTCGAGAATAAAAAAATGCTCAAAATGATGAAACACAGCTCACTTTTATGACAAAGTTGACATAAAATGGTGCCTGATAGAGATTTTCTGCCTTAGGATTCGTATTTAGCATATCTCAAAACATAAAAAAAAAACTTTATTTTATGCAGAAAGTGTAATTTTTCTTCCTCTTGATTTATCTTGCACTGTTTACATAATATTATAATAAGACCTGAAAAATATCGCGTATAAAGTACAAAAAGCTAAATGATCCAGAGACCATTTGTATAATAAACCGTAGTCTATTTGGTATATTATACAAATGAAGAAAAAATAACGTGTAGCTCTAGAGGAACAGAACATAGCGTCTAATATAAATTTGAAGGCACTGTTTCAGTTTCCAGCAAAAACAACAGGTTGTTGAAATGTTTAGTTCGTTGTAAACTTAGAAGTATGAAATACAAGCAGCTACTTTTATACTTCAAAATTTCAGCGGAATTCTAAATACTGAATAACAGCTACTTATACTTGGCAAATAGTGTTTTCGGGAACAAGTCAAGTATCTCCACGTATTATCTTGATTAAATTAGTCCTTTTGTTCCCTAAGTGGCTGCAGTAAATATTTTTTTAGAATTTATGTGTGCCTTTGTTTAAATGAATTTAAAACCTTTTAAAATATCTGACGAGGACACCTTGTATCCCTATTAAACTATAAATCGGTGGCTTAAAAAGTGATCCTGAATTTGGTTCATAGTTTCCCAGGATAGCAGTATCTCATAACCAAAGTTGCGACGTCCATCTATAGACGCATACAGGCACATAGACACAAGCTCTTGTTTCTGGAGGTCTCATTCCGTTGTTATAAGTATGTCGTTTTGTTTCAATCGGTAACAAGTTCTCAAGAGATTTCTTCGTGTTCCTTGACAACATTAGAATTGTCTATGTCACTAGATAATGCATTGGAAATCGGCGGTTTCAACATTTAAAGCGGAATAACTTATATCTTATTCTCCTGTTGCAGCTTTGTTCAGTTCACAAATTAGGAGAAAAAAATGAGTATTTTACATTAAATTTTAACACTTAAAGCAAGTAATAAAATTGTTTAATTAGAGTGGAAATAAAATCGCGTTTATAACCTTTATCACTGAACCATATGATCTGTATTAAATATCACTATATCTTTTGATGTAAGTTTCTTATGATCTTTTAAGTGAAGTTCCCCTTTAGGCTCTTCAATTTCAACAAAAATCTGTTATATCATTTATACTGTTATGGAAATCTAATTTACAAAAATTGAGATGTTCTTACATTATATTTTAATATAATTTTTAATGAAAGTCTAATATGACCTTCAAGTAAAGTACCACTTCCAGTTTTCCAATTTTAACCAAAATTTATCATGTTATGTATATTAATATTTAAGTCTTTTATATAACAAATTTGAAAAGTTTCGCTTTATATTTTAAAGTAATTTTTGGTGAAAATCAATAATGAACTTCAAGTAAAGTACCACTTCCGGTAATCATGCAGTGGCCAAAAAGGAAGGTTCACAAATAGATTTTACAATAATCCTAAATAGACAACTTAAACTTTCTATGGCTAGCCGTTTTTGAGTTATGCGAAATACGTACGAACTTATGAACAAACGAACGAACGAATGTACGTACAGACTTCACGATGAAACTAGTCAAAATGGATTCAGGAATGGTTAAAATAGATATTTCCGTTGAAATCTGAAAACCGAAAATTTTTGCGAATACAATAAGTCCTTTAATGCGTACAAGGAAGTAAAAATGTCTTGTTTGAGACAAACTTGAAGGCTTGGGATTCGAAAATACATTAATCTTTTTGATGAACATTAAGAATTATTGGTATAATCCGCGAATTAACCCTACAATGGTAAAGCTTGAGGGTGAAATTCAAACGGTAAGGCTGGGTCAATCTGACCCGGCAATAATTCATTTTCATTTTTGTACTATTTAGGGGGCTTTTGAGTGAATTCCACTCAAAGATATATTCTAGAACATTTATTACTGAAATAATTGTAGTTCTTATTAAAAAAAAAATTACAGCGAAAAAATATAAATTTCAATAAAATATAAAAATAGACACACAGATCACACCTCCTTCATTATATTTTCGTGTGTCTATTTTTTAGGAAGAACCTGTTGTTATAGCTTTATTTGTCATCTTCATTACGGTAGTCCGAAGCTCTGTCAGAAGGAATTAAAAACTGGGTCTCGTGAATAGTTTCATAATCTTTTCCCAAATCTGAATTTATGTCGATACCTAGCGGATTTATAGTTTCAATTATTCCTTCTTCTGCACCAAATAATTAACTCATATTGTCATCATTTGGTATTGACATGTCTTCTATCTAAGAACTCAAATCTTCAATACAGGTATGTCCTTCATCTTCTGATTCGTCCTTTTAGCAGTGCATTTCCTGAAAAAATCTCTTAGGAGTGGTAAATAGGTATTGTCGGTACATTGTGAGTTTAAAATATATAAAAACAATTAAGCATTTAACTGCCGAAACAGAAGACGTTTTTACATATAAAGGGCATAAGGGGTGGGCCAAATTGACCTAAAGTTTCATTATGTCGTGATTAGTCAAAATGCAGTTCTTGGTCTGCTTTGTCAATAGCTGATACTTGAAATGAGGGTATCTGAAGTTTATTTGGCTTGGGTCAATCTGACCGTTTTAGTGTTAAATACAGTAGACTCTAAGAACTCATAAAATTCACCAGGTTAATCTTACCTTATTTCTATAGCTCAGACCGTTTATGAAAAAAAAAATCAGAAAAGTGAGTAATTCATTATGGAAATCAATTAAACTGTTTCAAGATTTTTTTATTTTGTTTATTCCTTAGCTTGGGATATGTAATGGTATGATCTATTAAAGGGCCGAAGGACGAGGCTTTGTCTTAATGAGAGGCAGAGGGATATTGCACTCCGGTCCTAATTCCTTCGTGGAATTCGGGCGCCTGTTCTTTTGACCCAGCACTGAAATTTCATTTCTCGGTCTTTCATCTGCGGTGCATCTCCTCCTCTGAGAGATTCCTCCTCTTTTGAGAATTCTCCTTCGGAAATGGAACTCTTCCAAGCTCTTCAAGCATAAAATATTTCCTCATTACTCTTATACAGTGCACTCATTGAGGTCAAGTTGGTGGCATTACTAATGGAATATCTAGAATTGAATCTATGGGCATTATGAAATTGATATTATAGCGCTTTGTGGACCAGTTTTGCGCCTATTCTTTGCCTGAGGAGTCTCTGTGTGTTTTTATTTGCGTTGAAAGTCAAATTTATTAATCAAATATGACTTGTATCCTCCCATTTTGTTCTCGTATGGTCGATTCAGAAAGAATCAATATTTTTATAACTCGTCTACTATATACCAAACACCATTATTTTAGCTTCTACGGTTATTTCTTATTATAGGCAATCCACAGAAGAAGTAATTGTTTATCGCCCTACAATAATGCTGATATTTAATTTATTACTAATGGCAGTTATATGTTTTTGATCTAGATGAAAGGGTGAAACCCTACGAACCTGGATCAGGCGCATTATTTCTTGATAAACATTTAGGTGCGTGAAGGAACTGTGTCCTCCACAAAATAAATATAATTTTTAATTATATTTAAATTAAAAATATAATTAACTCTCTTTTCTCCTAATCATGACAAATTATTTATTTGTCGTCTCGTTTTTTTTTTTTTTTTTTTTTTTTTTTTTTTTTTTTTTTTAGTTATTCTCCTTTGATACATTTCATCGTCTATGTTGTCCAATCTTCCCAAGTCCACGGGTTAGCCTTTAAGATTATAGGATTTTCTGCTTTAATTGAGCCTAATTTAGGAATAGAGTGCAATAAGTTAAATTGCGTTTAACTTTAAGTTTACATTAAAGCAGTTGACAATTGATATTGGACTTTTGTTTTAATTCATTTTCTGCTTCAATCTCTAACTAATTTCCGGAAAGAAGAGTAGTAATATTATATTCTAGGTGCATGCAATAGAGTAAATATATTCATTTTTTGAAATGAATTGCCACGGGACTTTTTCAACGTGATAATTAAGAGAAAAATAATAGAAACAAATTTTAAATGTTTTATATAAAATCGGTATGTAGCAACATGGTGAAAAAAAAATCCATAAATGTGCCAACAAAATTTGTTAAATAAAAATAAATAATAGTACGTAATAGAGTTTTTAAAAATACTAAAAAATGAGTTTTAAACAATTGAAGTCGGTCTACAACCTTTCGCAAAACAGATTATGAACCGCGAAATGCGGCCGTTTTTAGTCATTTTATTACAGAGCTTTTGGAACTTTTTTTCACATATAGATTTTATCTAAAATATATAAAATTTGTTTCTACTATTCTCTTAATCATCACGTTGAGAAAGTCCCATAAAAAAATAAACTATCTGGACTATAGATGCGTTATATACTGTTTGAAAGCAAAAGATTTTAGAAAAGTTAATATCTAACATATAAAACCATAGAAGATAATGGAGAGTGACGAAAAACGCATACAATTAAGTGATTGCTTTAGTTAATAACTTTTACTTTTCTATTATTTAATGAAAACTAAATGTTTACTTGGAAACTAAATAGAGAATTTTAAAATTTATTGTTTAAATAAATGTTTTGTTGTACTTTTGTGAGAGAAGACGTGAGGAGTGTAGCAGCATGCTAAAAATATTTAAAGTAGTGATCATATGAATACAATAAATTATTTTAAAAGTGGATAATTATTATGGATGGTATGCATAAGATGCGCGCACAGCGCGTTTTTTTTTTTTTGGTCCTGAAACTAGGTATGAATGGGTGCTCCTTGAATTTATTTATCAAGAGTTTTAGTAGTAAATAATTTATGTACCTCACACTTCTGTTTACATCTAAGTAATAAATAAAACCTGTATTAGTTTATTTTTTATCATTTCTATTTTGAACGGATTTACCTTAGCACCAAACGGTGGAAACTGCTACGGACTCAGTTCTAATTTGCGAAGCAGGAATTAGAAATAAATTGACTGCTCCGGTAGAACCGATAAGGGGCGGCCCCAATCAGAAAACCCATCGGACCCAGTTAAGGTAATGCAGTTTAAATAACAACAGCCCTCAATAAAATTCCGTTCAAATTAAAATAAAGCTTTTATTTTGTATACTTATGCAATCTGTGATTGATACAATCTCCTCCTATTCTCTACTCTTTAAATTTTCAGTTACATGTGTGATTTGAACTTGCACCCCAACGTATTTATATCCAATTAGATTAAATAAAGTATCTAATCCCGTAATATTTATTAGTTTATTGCGAATTTAATTATAACTTAATTTTGGTTTGTATGTATGATTTTTTAGGAATCACCGAACTGGAGGTGATGTTTACCATTAATTTTTACAACTACTCCATAGATATACCCATTATATATTTGATTAAGAACTAGAGGTTTCTTGAATCATAATTTTAGCATACGTATATGTTGCTATAAGTGCAACATATACACAGTTCCGTCATATACACAGTTCCGAGACAGTTTTAAGGTCTTTTAAAACGCTGAGTGACTAGTCGTCTCGAGGTATATCCTGGGGTTGCTGAGCCCATGCAGGCGGTGGAAGATCTCTTCTTGCATGGACTCAGGAATGTAGAGTCACACCTGAGGGGTAGAGGCCTTGCAGAAAACTGACGCTTCTGCACCGGGAGGCTTGATCCAGCGAAGCAAAAGTCGGCTGTTCTTTTGAAGGTCTGGAATCGCTGGATCTTTATTCTGCTCTGCTGCGATTCGTGCGTAGTCCTCAGTACAGTTGTTGTCCTCCACCCTCGAGAGTTGGTCGGCTTCCGTGTTAACTTCTCCGGATACGTGACGGATGTCGGTCATGAACTGGCTGATAAAATTCACCAGCTGAATCCGCATGGGCGTTGTTGTTTTTGGCTTCTGGTGGAAAGCATATTCCAGCGGTTTGTGGCCAGTCTATATTTCAAAATTTCTTCCCTCCAATGTCGGAAGTGCTTAATGGATCTATGTTAATGCAGCTCCCTATCGTAGGTGGCGTACTTCTTCTGCGCTGGAGCAAAGACCTTTGAGAAAAAAAAAAAAAAAAAGGCCAAACGATGCCATCCTTCTGCTGCAAAACTTCTCCCATGGCAGTGTTGGAGGCGTCACACACCAGAATGAGTTGGGCGTTCTCATTTGGATTTTCTAGTACTGCAGAGTTCTGATTGGCTTTTTTGTAGCGTTCGAACGTATGGATGGCTTCTTCGTCCCATTCGATAGGCCTCTTATCGTTTCTCTTCGTTCCAGCCAGGAGCCTGTTGAGTGACGCTTGCAAGTCTGCCGCTCTGGGTATGCTCCGAAGGTAGAAGTTAAACATACTCAGAAAACGACACGGGTCCTTTATATTAGTCGGCAATAGGATACGATTGCTTCCATCTTCTCTGGAAGATGGCTGATTCCCTCCGTACTCATTTTGTGACCCAAAAACTCGGCTTCCTGACGAGCGAAAACAAACTTGGTCAAGTTCACAGCGAGGCCGTTTTCTTCAAGCCGCCGCAGAATTCCCTACAAATGTGATTTGTGCTCTACTTCATCTTCTGACCGTTGGAATGTATGCGATGTGTTAAATACTGAATGGTGTGATAACGGCCATCATCGGGATGTCTTCTTCTGCTACCGGAATTTGGTAATATGAACGGTTCAGGTCAAACGTCTTGAATATCTTTTTCTCGTGCATATTTACGTTGAAGTCCGCCAAGTTAGGGACTGCATGTCGGTCGGGGATCGTCTTAGCGTTTAGCTGCCTATAATCTCCGCAGGGCCGTATACCTCCATTTTTCTTCTCCTCGATGTGCAGCGGGCTCGCCCAAGAACTATTAGATGACCTGAAGATCCCCTCTTCAATCATCTGTATAAATTCCCTCTTTGCGGCATTGTATCTTTCCAGTGGCAAGCGGCGGGCTCTCGCTGTGATTGGGACACCAAGCGTCTGTATGTGGTGGACTACGTCGTGTTTCGACTGCTTCACGAAGGATGCCGGTTGGATAACGCTAGGGTACCGGCGCAATAAGGTGGTGCACCACTCACTAGTTGATACCGAATATATTGTCGGCACCTTCGCTAATCTTTCACGCGTTGTTAGTCCCGTCTTTTGGTCCACCAGCTAACATCCGGCGAGGGCTACCATCATATTATAGTGATATAGTGGCTCTTCTCGTTTTCACCGGATAGATAGATAGGTTGGCTCCTGTATCCACCAGATACATGACCCCGGACTTCTTGTCGTTGATAAATAATCTACGGCTGGTAACCTCAGCGACGTAACCAACCTCGTTCGTCGCTGTGACTAGTTTAACGTCCTAGCCGGTTTTCAGTCGCAGGTCTTAGTAGCCTTGCCTTTGAATCGCTCATAACAAAAACCCCGGATGGCGCAGACATTTGCTTCTTGAGGCCCTGCGATTCCGGCTAGGCGGCCTGTTCTCCCGCCGACTCGTCCGGGCTCCCAGTTGAGCTTTAAGCGCAGCCATCTCTTCGGTTAGACGGATAATCGCTGCTCCAAGGTCGTCCGCTCTCGATGTCGTTGGCGCAGGCTGGCTCGCCAAAATAAGATTTCCGGGGGGCAGCTGTATCTCTGGTATCATATTGGCTATGTGAGATAGCTTTGTTGTGTCTGCGACATCTGCAGCGGCTAGAGCTGCTTGCATCCTCTCCGGCAGCCCTCGAAGCCACAAAGGTGCTGAGCATGGTTTCAGAGACTTTATCTCCGACCAGCTGTTGCATCTCTCTAAGATAATGGGACGGTCGCTGATCGCCTAATCTCTGCTCCTCTAACAGTTTCTTGATGCGCGTACTGTCAGGCTGCATGAAGCTAGAGAGTAGGCTATCCTTACGCTTTGCATATAACTCCGTGGTTGGAGGATTACGCGCCTGGTCAGCCACCTGTGTCAACGTGCCGAAGTCCAACTGCGAAATTATTATCTGGAACTTCGTCTTAGAATTGGTAATTTGAAAGGAGCTGAATACAGCTTCTCCTGTATGAACCACAAGTCCGGTGCTTCTCTATGAAATTGAGGTAACCGAGATAAGGCGTTCGATGCCGACGCCGACTCTACTTCTTCAACCGGGTTCTCCTCAAGGGTCACTAGCTCATCCATTAAGTTCCTAGAGGTGATTTTATTTAATATTTACTATTTAATATTTAATGTTAAGAAAATAATAAATAAAATAGGTTATTCTTCCATAATCACGTCGGGGCCACCACTTTAGAGTTATTAGGGTGATTATAAAGTAGAACACCTTATTCCTTCCACAATTCTTTACTACCAAATTGCAAGCAGTTGTATAAGCCAAAAAACAGTTCCAGGTCAAGTATAATCAATCAAACAATCAGAAAATAAATTTTATAAGAGCACAAACCAACCAGGCTACAACACACCAAAAACACAAAAGCTGACGAGAGGTTTCTGTAAAATAATAATATAGAAAATATATAATAGCTAAAAATGCGTATCAAATTAACCTAATGGAGAAATAAAATATTAGAGATAATTGCGACAATGGCAAATTTATTTTACACAACCTCTTTGATCTCTGCCAGCTGTGCTGTGATAAGATTCTACAGCCTCACTCCCGTCACAAAAGCAAAGATTTTAGAAAAGTTAAAAGAAAAACGTATACAATAAAGTGATTTTTTAAGTTAATAACTTGTACTTTTCTATTATTTAATGAAATAGTAGTAATAAGTAGAAGTTGTAATCATATGAATACAATAAATCATTTTAAAAGTGGATAATTATTATAGGATGGTATGCATAAGATGCGCGCACAGCGCGTTTTTTTTTTTTGGTCCTGAAACTAGGTGTGAATGGGTGCTCCTTGAATTTATTTATCAAGAGTTTTAGTAATTAATAATTTATGTACATTAATTTATTTTGGATCATTAATGGATTTACCTTAGCACCGAATGGTGGAAACTGCTACCGACTCAGTTCTAATTTGCGAAGTAGCAATTAGAAATAAATTGACTGCTCCGGTAGGACCGAAAGGGGCCGGCCCCAATCAGAAAACCCATCGGACCCAGTTAAGGTAATGCAGTTTAAATAACAACAGCCCTAAATAAAATTCCGTTCAAATTAAAATAAAGCTTTTATTTTGCATACTTATGCAATCTGTGATAAATATAATCTCCTCCTATTTTCTACTCTTTAAATTTACAGATACATACGCAATGACGTACAAATGTGTCGTTGTGTGGTTTGAGCTTACACCCCAATTAATTTATATCCGTGTATATTAAATAAAGTATTTATTCCCGCAATATTTATCAGTTTATTGCGAATTTAATTATAACTTAATTTTTCTTTTGGTATGAATGATATTTTATGGATAACAGAACTGGAAGTGAATCTTACCATTAATTTTTAAAACTACCGCATAGATATACCCATAATATATTTGATTAACAACTAGAGGTTTCTTGAATCATAACATTAGCATACATGTATGTATACACTCATATACACCATTTAGAGACAGTTTAAAGGCCTTTTAGACGATCGGACCATGCCGAAGAAAACGGTTAATTGTGTTTCGCTTTTTTTCCGTCGAAAGGTTCCACTATCCAGGATTTTTTTTGGTGAAGTAATTCACTAGAGAGCTTCTAATCCTAATAACACTAACTTCTAATGACTAACTATAACTCGAACTTTAACTCCATTGCCAGGGATTTTCGTCCGTCTGCAAGATTCGGGAATGGTTTGAACCTTTAGAATTAGAGGTTTTGAGAATTAGAAATCGATTTGAGTAATTCATTACGTCAGGAAAACTCTTATTTATTTAAAAAAAAAAATAGCCAGCAGACCTGTAGGAAAAACGTGAATGAAAACTATCAAAATGCCAAACTATCGAACTACGATAATTTTTTCCAGTCTAATCTGGTTCAAAGAAATATTACTTTAAATTTTAAAAAAATGCCATTAAGTAAGTATTTGTTTTCAATGTTAGTACCCATCAGTTCCGTTTTCTAGAATATAAATTTTAATCTTTTAGTTAAATGAAGGGACAATAAAAAGAACTTAGTATTTAGAATTGAGTAAGCAGATATTTTTGCTTTCTGTTTTAAACTTCTCTAGTGAATATAAATACCATCTTTCCTGAATGCGATGTAATATTTTTATACTTTGTATTGATATTGTCGTGTGCTTAATGAAGTAGTAAAATAATTGTAAAGTGACTGTACAACATGTATCCATTATTAATGGTTTCTTCATTCACGTTAACTAATTAAATAAAAACTTATTAACTAAAACAAATTGTTAGCATGGTTCGAGTATTATTACCCGAGTACTGAGAATAAAACGACAAAAAATATTTAGCATTTACATATAATTCATTACGCACAATGAGGAAAAATCCTAATTTTGTCATCAATAGTGAAATCATCAGGTTGGTCTTGTATTTAATTTAAATCATTGAATAAATCATTATTAAAATGCTTATTATATCTCAAACAATATAATATTATGTACAAACATCTTAGTAACCCATTTACAACCTACAGAATAAATACATTTTCTTCCAATATAAACAATAAATGAATCATTTCTGCGTTGAAACTCACTTCTATCCAAGTCTTTTTGAAAACATATTTTAGTGATGTCATTAATACCTAATGCATTCCTTTTTACAATATTGCACTTTGTTTTTTCTGTTGACCGATAAAATGCACAAGAATCATTCATATGTCCATCAGTGGACGTACTTTTATTATTTTTTTCAACCCTTTTTTAGAGCCTACATTTATTCAGGAGAATTACCAAGCGGGCCGACATAAGGTCCCAGGAGTGCCATTCCGGAAGCGGAGGAGCGGATACCGGCTCTGCTCCTTCCGCATCTCAACTAGCTTTTTCCCGAGGGTGTTGGACGTTGTCAAATTGCCTCTTTTAAATACAATGCCATCGCTACTCTCTCAGCACAAATGTATTTTATAATTGTGTAGTACACTGATTATTCTTTTTCACGTTTTTCAATTTCTGTCTACAAAACTGACAAAAAAAAAAAATGTTTCGTACTAAATATCACCTTTCTTAACAAATGCAGACTATGAAAATTCTTGGTCACGCGATGTATCTATACGCTGAAGAGGACCACCCAACCTCAAAATGCTTCGGACCACGTTTCCCATGGTGCAGGAGCGAGCCACCAACTGGTGGTAACCAAAGTGACTACTTTGGGGTCAATTCGGCAATTGTCCTTCCTACCAACGTAGGTTAGAACTTTCTGGTTCAAGGAGAGTGGCTAATCGGTCTAGATCCACAGATTATCATCTCAAAATCATGGCGCACTATGCGTTGCAGTCTCTGGTTAGTGGAACCAGTTCTTTGATCCTTTGACTAACGAGTGGTGCAATCGAATTTTGGATCTGCACAAACATGATATCGCTCACTCTTACCTATTAGTCCAATGTATCGCTTATGAAAACTGAGCATAAATTTCGGTCCTTAATTTTAAAATATTTTTGAAGAATGTTATACAAATATTTAAAATGCCGTTCTATAAGATTCTAGTAAACGAAATTTATCGATAATCTATTTCAAATTTTTATATACATTAAATCATCCTATTTGGATATAAATCACTCCTGAATACATTGGTAGAAACATAGAAACAGTCAGTTTTTGTAATTTGGACCACATTAAGAATACTGGTGTATAAACTCAGTACGTGAATAATATTCATTTATCGTGAGTGATATAGGCCTTAAAATGTGCAGTGATATACCCCAACATTTTAAAACATAGGCGCATGCATACATCTTTGAAGCATATACCACAGATGTATCTCATTTCAAGATGCATATCAATAAATATTTTAAGCTATTATATCATCTTATATTCATTATCAACAAAATTGTCTTAAATGTGTTAAGTATTTTTCTTCAAAAGCAAACATTTATTTGATATTGAACTTGCCTTCATTGTCTTCCTAGCTGTAATACAATCTATCGATCGGATGTCTATGAAATCGGACTCGAAGGAGGCTCCATGCCTTTAAGAGCTCGAATGAATAATAGATGTGCTTTCATTAGTTTCGAGCCTGTCCTAACAATTTCCGACTGCTCACTACTTCTTACTTAATGCAAAGGGTATTTTTTTTTTATTTGTCATCGAGTTATCTTCTGGAAATTATTTCAATCGCTATATTTATGCTGCGATTTAGGATTCTTACGCAGTTATTTCTTATATCATCCGATTTAATGTGTCGCAAATATTATGTTAAAGCCGCATTATACGTACTTAATTTCACTCTGATATCAAGTTCTTTTTACATCGGTTTCTTTTCACTTTTGTTCCATACTTTCAAATTCTTTCATGTACCCAGTTATTTTCAAGACAGAAGCCTTCAAATCGGTCAAGTTCACATTTCTCTTTTTCTACATCTACGTTACCTGCTTTATTCTGATTCCTAGTTTCCTACCTGTGAACATTTTGCTTTATGCTATTTACTAGATTCTCATTTTGTAAGTACTACTCATTTGTTTTATATTTTGACATTGATATTTTGTTTTGACAGCCTTTTTTAGTTGTTTTAATCGTTTTCTATATTATTTGTATTTCATTATAAATCTGTTTTATTAAAATTTTAGTCCACGAGTTATTAAAGATAAAATACGCAAAATGATCCTCCATTCCTAATTAATATAATTACGCCCATGCTAAATATTCCTTTCCTCCCTCTGGTCTAAAGATAATCAGGTAGGCACTAAAAAAATTTAAATCGTGACGAACGATGGATCTTATAGGATTGCAATTTTCAACTATAAGCGACGTGACACTGGATGGCTGCAATACTCAGAATTAATATAAATAAATACATGAACTGATTTTCGATTTCTCGGTAGGAAGTTTATAGTAGGTGATCATCGGAGGAAAAGAATGGTTTATGTGAGGCGGTTGATTTTTAAATCGTTTGCGTTCAGCATTTTATTAACATTTTCACATTTTTCGTGCAACGTTTCTAGTCGTTATCCCGTTTCAAAATTGTATTTGAAAGTCTTGATTTATTCTTTTGGGCCAAAAATAACAACTGTAAATAAGCCACAAATAATGTACTTACAATCACATAAATGTACAAAATGCTTTTTATAGTCCCACTGTCCGTTTTGTATCTCTTTCTTCATTTTTGACCTCTGTTTTTCTCACAAAAGGCTATTCTTTATTTAACTATCTCAATAACATGCTTAACTTGAACTGAAGATCATCTGTTCGTATCTTTATAGATGGTTATGGAACCTTCTCGAACTTACGACCTGGGATAATCGACCACAGTCAACTGTATCATCGTGTACGTCGCGTTCTCGATAATTCTATATAACCACGTCACACTGCCCCCTTCTTAACACTGTTCGTGTCTTCTTCACTCAACGCAGAGGACAGCATTCGATCCAAATGAACGATCTTCATCTTCGTTATTGGTGTCCGTCGTATCCGGTAGACTAGCTCATTGATCTTGGTTACTATAGTATAAGGTTCTTCCCAGTAATTTTGCTGGTTAATAGACCTTCCTTTATTCATGACAGGGTTTCACAGAACTTTTCACTCTCCTCGAATACAATTACAACCTGCCAATCACCCTCAGGAAGTAGCGTGTCTTCATCCGGTTGCTTTCCACACTGATCTTATGTGGTCCCTGAAAATAAATGGTCTTCAGCCTGTAGCACAGCTCTTCCGCGTAGTCGTTGATGTGTGACTCTTCTTCTTGCGAGCTTCCAAAGTCGCTGGTTAGAAGAATTTCTCTCCTGAATAGAACAGTATCAGTTCTACGTGCAGTTTCATAGACTGCAGTTCGTTAGGCCATCAAAATCAGTGGTATTTTTTCGTCCCAGTCATTCTGATGTTCATTGACAAATCTTTAGGTGGTTATCTAAGGTTTTATTACCTTTCTTAACCTTTCGATGTAATGTCCTAAATCCGAGGTTGTCGCACTCCTTCTTGAAAGCTTGGGACTCAAAGTTTCGTCTTTGGTCTGAGTGCAATTCTTGAGGGATTCTGAACCGGTGGAACATGTTCTCCACCAGGGCTTCAGAGACCGTCGATGCTTTTGATTGCCTTCTGTCCAATTGCTGTTGTAGTCCTCTGTTACCGGTATATAGGTAACGGTTTCCTCTCTTAGTCCGCGGAACGGGTCCCCGTTATGTTGATCGCTATCCTCTCGAAGGGAGCTTCCACGTTGTACTGCTTCATGGTTCCTCGAACCAGGTTCTTTGCTGCTTCTCGATAATTCTATAAAACCAAGTTACAATATTTTGTGAATATATATTTTTTTAAATAATTTAATAGAAACGCAATTCAATGTACAACTTTTTTTTAAAATTAATTTAGAGGTGTATAATAGTTAGTCTAAAAGAACAGATTGAGTTTGAGGAGAAATCTTGCTGAAATATAAACTTTTGAAGAAGAGTCCGAACAACTTAAATCATAACTAACTAATTGATCATTTTATTTAGATTTTTCTGCTTGTATTTAGTTGATCAGTATAATTTTCGGTCTTTGCTTGATACCTTGTCGGGATATTAAAATAAATTGTAAACGGTTTTCCTTGGAAACAACACGCCTAGAGTTTTAAAAAAATAAACCCTCCACTGTTTGTGAATCAGACGTAAACCCAAAAGAGAAGGTCAATTCAGCTCCTAGTTCAAGAAGGATGGGTACTCGTTTTTATCGAAATTGGGGTTTAAAAAATAACAGATTTTTATTATCATTATTTTGTTTTGGTATTTATAAAAAAAAAAAAAGGAATCAAAACTAGAATAGGTTTCAATAATAAATTATTAGAATACATTTAGACTTTTTTTTTTAATTTTACTAAAAAATCTATAATCTAAGAATTTATTCGTTTTTAAAAAATAAACTGTTCAAAATGTTTAGATTGATGTTCATTATTCTGTATGTACATTGTTGTTATTGCTGATGTTATTAAAATACAATGTTAGACTTTTTTTCTTCAGGTTTACTGAGGGCAATTATTAACCATGGTTGATTGCCATCAGTATGATTGCCATGATTGCCATCATGGTTGATTGATCATGTTTGTATTTTTTAAATTGGACATATTTTATTTTTTCATATAGGAACTAATCGTTCCTATAGCATATAGTCTTGCAACTGGAGGGTTGACAAATATATGTTCGTTTCATGTGTGATATGGATGCCCATGCTATTATACCGTATCTAATCTACCCATTTGAGTATAATGGGTATTACTATACATTTATAGTTAGATCAATAAGCTTGCTCCTGATCCTTTAAAAAACCTTTGTTAAACTTTATAGTTTTGAAAAAAAACCCTACTTTAGCAAATCCCTTGCACTTGAAAGCAAACATTATTGGTCGGTGTTCTAGAAAACAGCGTCCTAGACCCTATTCTCTACATTTTATTAACTGCTGACATTCCAAGGAATCCCGATACCTTTCTGGAAACATTTTACGATGGTGCTGCTATCCTTTCCTTTCATCGCATTCGAACCCTGAAATGGCATCCTTAAACCTAACTAGGCACCTCTTCCTGATCGAACAGTGGTACAACAATTGGCACATCAAAGTCAATTAATCAAAATGTAGGCATGTCACTTTCACCCTTCGTCACAGAAGGGATCCGATCTTGTCCGCCAGTCTATATCTAGATACCATATTTTATATCTAGATACCACTTCCCTTCTATGACACAGTTCGGTAAATTGGCTTCCTTCTAGATTAAAGACTAACATGGAACCCAGATACTAGTCAAGAGACAAGAGCTTAATCAACGATGTGGGCAGTTAAACAAATTACTAAACAGAACATCTTGTCTTTTAATTGATAACAAACTATTAATCTCCAAGACAATCCTAAAATCTATTTGGGTCTACGGACTTAAACGGTGAAGGACAGCTGAACTTTCGAACATTAAACGTATCCAATCCTTTCAGTCTAAACTCCTCCGAAGGATATTCAATGCACCATATTATGTTTCAAACAAGACCATACACCATAACCTTAATGTCCCGTATGTTCTTGGCCTTATTCCATACAAATTCTTCTTGTATCATCAGCACCTTACTTATCTTCCCAATCCCTTAGTACGATCTCTGCCTACAACCAGCCATTTAACCCTCCTAAAATGTTGAAACGGCAGTGGAACGACGACTTTTTGTAAATATGCTACTGGAGTTCTGGCGATAGCCAGCTTCTCTACTCACGTCCGGAGCGTCTGTGGCTCTATTAAGACCCACATTGAGCCTCACTGGCTCTCAAAGCCAGTGACGCGGCTGGGTGAGAAACGCTGGGATCTCCTGGAGCCTTGCTTTGCCATTCTCATGTGGAGCAAAAGCTTGGTTCGGAGTCCTGTGGGCAGAATGCAAATAATGTATATAAGTCTGAATATGTTCAAGACGATTTATTTGTTTTTTCTTAACTTAAATTTTCTTTTTCTTGGTATTTATTTATTTTGCTATTATTTAATTTGAATATATATTTATTTCCATCTGTAATGTATGTATTTTATATTTATTGTTATTATTTGTTTTTATTCTCTTCACGTTGTGTATATGCTATGAATGGATTCTTATAGCCCTAATACCTGTTGCCGTAGAGTGTGGCAGCTAGTATTATTTTTCCATAAAAAGTTTATATCTCTCAAAAAAGACATTTGTAGGATTAATATTACCTACCTTATAAAACGCCCGTTTATTTTATATTAAAAAAAGATATAAATAATGTTATTTCAGTTTCATTCTATATTGATCATTCATTCTATACGTACTCTTACATGAGCACAGTTCCTTTACTAAAACCAGCGAAAAATGGAGACCATCCAGATCATTACTGATTTAAATAACTGCTTGCCCAAATGGGAAAATTTTTCGTAAAAGTAATTCTTTTAAATCACGGAATTATGCCTCCTGAGCAAACTGATTTCCAAGCTCAGTTAAGCACCAGTTCTTTCTTCCGTGTTATTCACGGTATGTAATGTTATGTAATGTTTGTTTACACAGCTCGCGTCGTAGGAGAAAACTGCGGCCATTAAAAAGTAATGTCGTTTGCTGAAGACATTGCTATGTATAGTACAAGTTCGAACTCATCCAAAGCGATGAAGCAAGCGGAAAACACTTGTGACTGAATAGTACAGAAGCTTTGGCACTTAAAAATAATGATAAAACCGGGGGAAAACAGATGGTATAATCTTCTCGTTTCAGAAGAATAAAAAAGAAATTTCCCACCAAGTTTACAGTCAAGAACTTGCAGAGATCGATCTTAAGAAAAATTTATAGAGAATTTATAACGTTCTAAAAATAATACTAGCTATGGATGGGATAGAGGTCCTTTTAAGGTCTTTATTTCAAAAATTGTTGTTTTAAAATTGATACAGGCTTCGATAGATTCTGCCTCGTCGTTCTATACATTCAAAAAATTGTGAGGGAGTTGAAACATTTGAAGATAAAACGAAGAGTTATATTTTCTTTCCAGAAAGAGAAGAAGAAACTCTTATCACAGTTCATAATAAATAATTGCATAAAAAACATATTGTCTTAATCATTTATTCTCAGTCTCAAACCTATCTCCTCGCTTAAAAGCTTTAATGTATAAAACTATCTTACGTCCCACCCTTTTTTACAATAATTTCAAAATTGAGTACTACGAAGGATAGTAAAAGGAAATTCATTACAAAGGGCGAAAACATCGAGGCTCCATGAGGAATTGATAATGCCAAGAGTTGCGGAATTCCTAACCGAAAGGAATACAAATTTTTATGAATCTATAAAAAAAATAAAAATCCATATTCAGTGAGCTCTAACCTTCTCTAACAATTATTCGAAACTTAAAATTTAGTTTTTCTTTTAGATGGTAATTTCGACACAAAATGAAAGGTGAGCTTCAACTAAGTAATAATAAAAAATTCTAAAACATTAATAAACATTTAAGATGTATTATAGAACTCCTTAACTGTAGAAAAAGGGGAATTTCCAGTCAATCAAGTATTCAGAAGCGTAATAAGAGGCTATAAACAAAAACAAATGCAGTACATGCACAAAAAATATATCCAACATGAATTTATGAAACTATGTTCGAATCGAACTCTTAAAAAGGAAGATTCGTTTCATTTTAAAGTTTATTTTATATTCTGATTAAAACGAATACCTACATTTAGTGAAATTATTAACAACAAAGTCAGTACTATCTGCTTGCGACTGTTGGCGTCTCCGGTTGGCACAAACAGATTTGATGAGCGTACCCGACCTTTATCACATCACGCGAAGTGGACACGTAAATACCAGTTTGGGCCTACACGAAGTTATCCCATGATATGCCATGTTAGCACAATTTATAAATGTATAACCAGGAGGAACCAGGATATACATATATATATATATATATATATATATATATATATATATATATATATATATATATATATATATACAGGGTGTCCCACCTCGTGATGTCAATACCTTATAGGGTTATTCTAGAAGTCATTTGTAGTTAAATGGCGCAGAAATGAAATTTCTATCTTAAACCATCGAAGAGATATCCTATTATGTGTATTTTTAAAAATACACGATTTTTTAGTGAAAACCTGTAATTATTTAATTTCTGGTTGATGTATCGTAAAAAACGAGGATATTTTCAAAAACTACATTAAATTTCTTATAAGGAACATCCCCCTTTAAAATTTTATTTATTCACACAAGCGGTATACAGTTATTAATAGCAGTTAAAAATTAGTATTTTCTGATTGTGTTTACACTTTTCTAGCACAGCCAATTTTAGGCGCAGAGGTTTGCCTCTGGGTCAAAAGTTGCATCAATTCATAAGCTTTAAAATGATACCCCATTCACCCAGAAAAATAAAGGTTTTGTGTAAAAAACTTTAATTTCCAATCCCAAAACCATAATTACGCTAAATTTATCGGCGGTGTAGAACAAAGAGTGAACACACTGAGAACATAATACAATGAAGGAGGAGATTTTTTTGCTTTTCTTTTTTTCTTTTTCTTTTAACAATGAAATGAGTGGAAAACCTAGTTAGTCACCCACATATTGAAATTTCCATACTTACATAGGTAAATTAGAATTATTTTATTTATTTATTTATTTTTTCATTACGATATTTACCTTGAAGAGGCTCACAGCAAGATGAGCAAAATCTAGGTTTACAATAATGTGGCATGGTCCAACCCAAAAGAACTTTTATTGAATAATAATAATAATAATAATAATAATGTTTCTAATACTTTCATGCCTAAAGATAGATCAAAGGTAAGCTCATACCTTTAGTCAACCAATCCTGTCCGTGCTTGTCTAGCTCGAGTCTCGCTCCCAGTATCAAATGGCCATTCGTTATCACTTTACTAGTGGTGAGGTGCACTTGCTTCCAGCACCATGTCTAATTTTTTAACAACTGAAGAATACGCTGATATTGTGTTTGTATATGGCTTTGCCGATGGAAATGCCTCGGAAGCTGTCCGTGAATACGGTTGTCGTTTCCCAGACAGACGGTTGCCGGATCGCAGAACGTTTTCTTCTACTTTTCGTACCCTGAGGGAGACCGGATCGCTGCCGAAACAGCCTGTCGGGGCACGGGATGTCCAGGATGCTGAACGTGAGGAAGAGGTCCTGAATTTTTTTGATGAAAAACCCTCTTCTAGTGTTCGTGAAGCAGAAGCACAACTGGGGGATCCCACCCACAGCTCAGTGCACCGAATTTTAGTCGGTGACGGAAGACATCCCTTCCACCTCAGCCCGGTTCAAGAATTGCTGGATAGAGACATGGCGGCCAGGAGACAATTTTGCGAATGGTTTTCAGACCAGTGCCAGGAAGACCGCTGGTTCCCTAGACGTGTTTTGTGGTCTGATGAAGCAACATTTACGCGTGGGGGGCTTTTTAATGCCCGCAATACTCATGTCTGGGCGGAGGATAATCCCCATGCTGTTAGGCAATCCTCCTTCCAATACCAGTTCAACATAAATGTATGGATGGGAGTGGTAGATAATCGTCTAATTGGCCCGATAATATTGCCCAGACGAATGAATGCGGAATTATTTAGGGAATTTCTGGAAAACCAGTTGTATCCTCTTTTTAATCAGCCTGAAGATCCCCCGCCTGACATCAATCGCACATGGTTCCAAATGGATGGATGCCCGGCTCACAGTGGGAGAGAAGTGACGGCTTGGTTGGATAACCACTTCCCAAATCGTTGGATTGGTAGATATGGACCTGTTCCATAGCCTGCTCGATCCGATCTTACTCCTCTCGACTTCCACGTATGGGGAACGTTGAAGAGCAAAGTTTACTCCGAGCCTGTAGCATCAGGGGAGGAACTCCTTGCCAGGATTGAAGAGCAGAGCAATATCATGAGGTGAGAAGGGCGAGACATTCTGCGCAAAGCCGTTGATTCGGTTAGATTACGGGCTCATATGTGTAGACAGCAGGCAGGGGGGCATTTTGAACATTTAATGGGCCAATAAATTAATTTGAATATTTTAATATTGATTTTTTTTTTTTATTTTAAGAATAATATTCTTATACATATTATGTATTATTATTAACAGTTTCGCTAGGAGTACTTTTACTTTTCATAAACAAGTTTTTTTACTTTTCGTGTTTTGTATTTTTCTATTGTAAATAATATTTTTTATTTTATTGTTTCTTTTAAAAGAGTAGTAATTAGAATTAGTATTATTAGGTACCTACATTTCAGACATTTTTATTTTAAAGTGTAAAAGACATTATGTATCTAGATACATATTACTTATAATAATTTGTAAGAACTAAATTTATGATTATGTCTTAAATTCAATATTTTTCATAAAACAATTTTTAAAAAATCTGCTTATTTTTATTATGTTCTAGGAGTGTTCGCTCATAAAAAAATAATCCATATTTACCTTTGTAATAATTATTGTGACGCGCCATAGGGAAAAGGGAGCTTAGGGTGAACAAATGAAAATCTATATCTTCCCACTAATTTTTAGAAGAGACGAATCAAATGAGCCCTTTTGTAGTTCCCTAGGGGCAAAGATCGCAGAATTATAACTATTTGAAGTTTAATTTTTACAAATTATAATTTTAGAAAAAAGCAAGCTCCCATTGAAAAACCGTCCGGTCTAAAGCGGAATTTCACAAAACAGCGCTCTTACACAATGCTTGAGAGTGACCAACGTAAAAAATAGTATTTAACATGTAGTTTAGATGTTCAGAAATACATTTACTAGAAAAAAGTTTTTATGCTCTAGTGAAAAATTTGGGTCTTCATCCTAAGCTCCCTTTTCTCGTGGCGCGTCACAAATATGGAAATTTCAATATGTGAGTGACTAAATAGGTTATCCAAACATTAGATTGTTATAATAAAATAAAAAAGAAAAGAAAAAGGAAAGCAAAAAATCCCCTCCTTCTTTATATTATGTTCTCAGTGTGTTCACTCTTTGTTCTACGCCGCCGATAAATTTAGCGTAATTATGGTTTTTGAAATAGAAATTAAAGTTTTTTACACAAAACCTTTATTTTTCTGGGTTAATGGGGTATCATTTTAAAGCTTATGAATTGATGCAACTTTTGACCCAGAGGCAAACCTCTGCGCCTAAAATTGGCTGTGCTAGAAAAGTGTAAACACAATCAGAAAATACTAATTTTTAAATTTTTAACTGCTATTAATTACTGTATACCGCTTGTGCGAATAAATAAAATTTTAAAGGGGGATGTTCCTTATCGGAACTTTAATATAGTTTTTGAAAATATCCTCGTTTTTTACGATACATCAACCAGAAATTAAATAATTACAGTTTTTCACTAAAAAATCGTGTATTTTTAAAAATACACAAAAAATAAGATATCTCTTCGATGGGTTAAGATAGAAATTTCATTTCTGCGCCATTTAACTACAAATGACTGAATCATTGAGATACAAAAATATTTTTTCATATTGCAACCTATTCAATATGTACAACGCTTCGTTTGGATTGAGTACTTTTTTTTTTTATAAATCATCCTAAATTGAGTGAAAATTGAGTTATACTTAAATATCTATCTTACCCTCGGGGACATTTAAATCACATAATGAGCGGTTACATGTTTTATTCTTCGAAGGCTGGTGATTGAAATGAAACAATTATCTTCTAGCTTAAAAAATATATCTAATGTAATATATGTCCTTTTCCGACTCGAAATATGCAACTTCATAATTTAATTTGCTTTTGATGCTCGCCATTACTAGCTCTTTCGATAAATCTATCTCTTGCCTGCTCATTTAATTTAGATACTAAGGTAGTTTTAACTATTTCCAGCTGATCCAGCAATCTTTCGGCTGAAAGTTTTATACCACACCAATTATTTCGAGGGTTATTATTTTTTGGTTAATCCTTATGTTCTAGTCTTAATACCACCACTACTTAATTAGTAGCGCATCTGTATGGTGTAACTATATAAGTTTTTTTTTCTTAACTCCAATTTTAAAAGTTTTGTAAAATAATGTACTTTTTTTATAGTTTTACTGTATTCTGATACATTTTAAGGTTTTTTTCTGATTCATTATTTTATTTAAATTTAACCTATTTTATATCTGTCCATCATGGTTATGTGGACTATATAAGTGATTTAGTTTGGACTCCTAACAGAGCAAGGAATTTGGTACATTAATTAATTTTAATTAATGGGGAATGGGAATTAATTATAGAAGCACAATTATTCTTTTGCAAATGTCTTTGTAGTTTCTTCACTGAATCTGAATCTTGATATCCCCAGTCCTGATCTCCGATGAAACTGCTTTTACCGAAAGGTAAAAAACATTGGGTTTTTCCTTCAGGAGATCTTCTTTGACCAAACCACATTCAGAATATTTTTAAGGAGTAACTGTAAAATGTGTTAACATCGTCAGCCTTTTTCAGACGAAATGAATTTATTTAAGTACAGAATATATATTTTAAATTGTCCCCGTTACTCAACCGATATTGCTGCGTTCTCTTAGACCACGAAATTATTTTGTACCTTCAAGAATTAAAGACGGAAGTATATTTTCATAAAACGCCATTTTATAATCTATAGAAAATATTATGCACTATGATATCTTGTTTATTTGATGGATTCCAGCATTTGTTTTTTTTTTTATGATTTATTGAAGATTATTGCATGGACACCACCGGTGTAGGCTGGTTACCACTCCTGATATACCTAATGCTTTGAAAAAAAAAAAAAAAAACTTGATCAAAGCAATATTTTATCTTTGATGGTTTTGTATTTGGTAATGAAAGAATAAAGTTACGCTGCATTAACCCACCTTGAAACGGTCCTTTGATGAAAAAATGTCACGCGGTGGTCTCCCTTCTATTCACCTAGTGTGCCTTTGACAAGCTTATTGGAGTTTAACCTATCAAAGACACAAAAAAAAAAAAAAAAAAAAACGAACAAAATTGAGCATGCACAAACAACTCAATTGGAGGGGAAATACAAATAATGCCCGAATTTGAATGCTGTATACACCGATTTCAGACGGTTTTCGAACCTTTTAAAATTGTCATAGAACAGTAATAACACACAACCCCAACCGTAGAAAAGTCACTTCAAAAAAATGTCTCTCTCATAGCTGGTTTAATACGATGAAATTTCAAAAAATAAATAAAAATCTCTTTATTGTAAAAAGATTGCAAATTTTTTTTTATATTTTTTTAACTTTTTTTTTCTATCTAATGTATATTATTGCATAATACATTTATAGTGCCTTGTTATTACTACATTACTTTAAATTATTATGACTTTCACTTGCCTATGTATGAAATATATAATCAGAGAAAGTATCGCGATCGTGAAAAATTTCAAATCCAGGTTTTCAGGATAAACACACATTTCAAGATCCCCTGAGTGAGTCCAAATAAGCAAGTCTCGCAAAATGTCCTATGTATGTGTGTGAGTGTGTGTGTGGAGTCAAACTCAAAAACAAAAAGTTGTAAGAAAATGAAATCGCGTATTTTACAAAACATTCTGATATTACAGTAACTTTTTTGCCAAACCAGAATTTCCAATTTATATCATCGATTTTACACATTTTTACAATTTATTCAAAAAAGGCTCCAACGATTTTGATCAAACTCGTTTTATTTAATATCATCTAGGATTTGACCTCATTGAAATAATCTGACAGAGCTTAAATGCCAAATTTTCAAAGCTTTCCCTCTAAAGTACCTTTAATTTTGTTGAATTGAAATAATTAATCATCTCTTCTTATTAATAGTAATGAAAAGTGGATAAATATAAAAGTATACAAATATTCGATCATTAATTGAAGAAGAAAAAAAAGGAGATATATTTTCCCAGGTTAAAAACAGATTTCCGAAAATAAGAGTAGTATAATTATATATGTATAAATAATAAACTAATTTATAATGTATAAATAAATAGATAATATATGTATAAAGATGCATAATAATCCGAGCCTAAACATTTTCGAAAAATTAATATCTAGCACATAAGGCCGTAAATGGTAATGCAGAGTGATAAAAAACGCATATAATTAAGTAATTGTTGTAGTAAATTACTTCTCCTTTTATATTATTTAATGAAAACTAAATGTCTCCGTGGATAACTATATTAATGTACTTTTGCGTGTATAACAACCGACTAATTAGCATTGTTAAAAAAAAATATACTATATTTTATAGGTGCAATTTTTATATAATATTCTTAGCCCAGGCCGATAGATTCTGGTCGGACAGAATTGTTACTTTTTATTAAAAAAAAAAAAAACTAAATTATTCAATTAAATATAGAATAAAACTAACAGAAAAAAAATATTTTAAACGATAATATTCTTTTAAGAGTTTTTCAAAAAGTTCCGTTCTAATAGTTTAGGAGGAACTCTTTTGAATAAAGTTTCTACAATAAATTTTGCAAGGAAGCTCTAGGTTGATTATAAACGTTTCAGTTTTCATTCATTTGTTCTTTGAAAAATAATAATTATTATAAAAGGCTTAGCGAACCCGAAGTTCCGGCTATCCCTCGGAGGTTTGCCTGACGGCACAGCATTTATTATCTTTTTAGGAATTCGTTCATTCCTGAGTTCAACAACTTTACAAGCCCATTTGCTATGCCATTCTATTCATCGCGATTATATCACTTCGTTGCTGTATTTAGTTTTATAGTTTCCGCGTCCTCACTAAACACTACCTGATCATCCGCAAACCTAAGCACGGATATTTTACCACTCAGATCTACACCTCTTTCGGCACCCATCATCTTTCTAATGATATACTGTAGTGCTAAATAAAATAGGGCAGGTAAAAGGGACCTTGTTATAAATTCGAGCGAATCTCAAACTTCTCCGAAAAATAATTAACGATTCTAACATTTAAGTGAATGTTTCGGTGATGCACATCCCTAATAGATTTACTAACTTCTTCGGTATTTCTTCCTCAATGAAAATATTACACAGCCTCTGGCGGTCAATGGAATCACAAGCCTTTTTGAAATCGACAAAAAGCTAATGATATATACATTGTATTCTCATTTTTGCCATAAATAAATTATTTGATCGATAGTTGTACGGTTCCATAAAAAGCAAATTGGCGGTCTCCAATAACTTCCTCGGCGTATTCCTTGATTCGACTAGTTAGGATTAACAAGAATATTACAATCCGTCCTCGATCCCTTTTTGTGAATCGGAATAAGTATAGATTCTTTCCATTCTTCGGTCATTTTTTAATTTTTCCAGATCTTTTTAACCAACAGGTGTATTTTAGAAACTCTAGCTTTTATTAATTCACTGGGAATGTTGCCGATTCCTGCTGCTTTATGAGATTTTAATTTTCCGATGGCTATTTCGACTTCCTCTTGACTCGGTTCTTCAATTAACGGTTCAGCACTCTAATATTCAGAAGGAGGAGATTGACTAATATTTTCCGAATTCAAAATACTCTCAAAGTATTTTTTTAAATTTATTCACAATGTCACCCGGATCGGCCAAGATATTGTTATTTTCATCTCTAATTCCATTCATTGCGGGTTCAAACCGTTTACGGGATCAGTTTATACATGTCTCTTGTGTTGTTTTCGATTCTATTAGCTTCTATCTCTATTATTTTGTTTTTAAGATGTTCTCGTTTTTATTATTTCTGAGGTATTTAAACGTTTCATTCCTTAAGGCTCGGAAGTTTCGCTGGGATTATTTCGAGATTTTAATTTAGTAGCTTTTCTTTTTTCACACAAGTTTAGAAAATTATTATCGAAACTCGGTTTGTTCTTTTTACTCTCCCTCTTCCCAAGACCCAAATTACCGACCTATTTAATATTATCCCTAATTTTTACCCATAACTTGTCTATATCTTCCTGATCCTCGTCTAAATATTTTAAGGCTTCAAACCTATTTTTGACATCTAACGTGAATTGATTTATAATTGAAGGTTTTTTCAATTTATCTAGATCAAAATTTTCGGAACAATAACGGCTTTCTTTTCTGTATTTTATATAAAGTTTTTGCCGAAGTTTTGCGATTACTAATTCATGATCTGACCCACATTCTTTCCCACGATAATACCTCACGTTAACTATTTTGTCATTTCTATTGTACCAAGACACGATCAATTTGATTTCGTGTTTGAAATTGTGTACGCGATGTTCGCGTATACTTATGTTTATACATAGTACTTTTGATAATTAGGTTTTTCGAGATAGCAATGTTTATTAATCGGATCCCATTATCATCACTATATTTATGGGAACTTTCTTCGCTGATCGGATAATATTACTCTTCCCTTCCCACTTTTGCTTTCGCGTCTCCTAATATTATTTTCATTCAGTTTATCGTAAACCCACTCTCATTTAACTTTCTCATCACTGTCTTCGGTATGAGACTGATCAACGCGATTTTAAACCGAAGTCCCTGAAATATGGCCACCGATATCCTATCACTAAAATATTGTACGCCCCTCAATGTTCTTTAAAAAAAAGTTTGGTTAAATATTATAGAAAAAATTATATATTTCAATAATCTGGCCAGGATCCAACAGAACAAATTTACAATTCTATCTGTTCTTTTCTTTTTTTTAAACTAAACAATTGACTACTGCAAAGATTAACATTTCTTAGCGTTTCTCAATTTTATTCCTAATCATCAAAGGTATAGGATGTCTTAACAGAATCTTACCCATGATTTCATGATTTATATATATAATGAAAATTAATGGGCAAACAGTCATGTTAAATATATCACATAGCCAATGAGAAATTAACAGTAAATAGACTTAGATTATGGATATAATTCCTCTTGTATGAAGAGGTCTGATTCTTAAAGGGATTATTTTGAGAAAAAAAAATCAATTATACACAGTTCTCAAATGATTGTTACCAAATATGACAACTTGTTTTAAATTATTAAGAAATCATTATGGTAAGATTGAATTATTACATTAAAGTTTGATTCTCTTCCTCTTTTTTAATTTTTAATTTTACTAATCTTTTTTAGTATACATTTTTTTTTTAATCGGTACACAATAATGGATGCCTCGTAAATGGAAAGTATCCAAAAAAATCAAAAATAAAAGTAAAATCGTGCTTTTGTGGTCATTGTACAAGCGAAATTTATTTTCAGAGGAAAAATAAATAAACTCATTTTTATATTGTATCTTGTTTGTTGTTTCTTGTTTGTTATTTTATTTCCGTAAATTTAATTTGTGAATGTTTCAAGACTTCAGATTTAATTAAAATATCTTAATAACACCATACCCTGCTTCTTAAGAAGGTTCATTAGTATTTTCCTCATTTAACGTAACAATGGTGACAAATTTCAATTGTAAATTTTCTAAATGACTAAAAATGCGGTTTGTCATTTCGATATTATTACTAATGGCCCATTAAGAATACCATACATCCAAAAAAAAAATTGAATACATTTTCAAAATATTAAGTTTAAAGTAAATTATTAGGGTAACACTCTTGAAAACTGATCATATTATTCTGGTTTTCAAAGTTTTCTTTCACTAAAATTCAACTTGGCCCGGAAAACTCACATCTGATATTAGCATTAATAAAATGGCTACTGTTCACATTCCTTTCAGTACAAAGATTCCCATAAATCCTTTTAAAGCCCAAATAACACTCATGGCAAATTTTAGAACAGTTTTAAAAGTTGTTAAACTGACATAGTAACAATAATTTTAATGGTATATTTTTCATTATACTATTTTACTAGTTTTTATAATAGTATCATTATATTATTTCAATATTAATCCTCAAATTATTTATTTATTTTTTATACGTAAGTAATTTAAGGTGTTACAGCCTGATTAAGGACAAAAAATCTTCAATTTTAGAATTTAATTATCAAGAGAAAATTTGTTATAATTGCTTTTTGTTTATCTGTTGAATTTAAAATCTCCAAAGCGACGTATAAAAAGCCGTAATAAACCGGAATGTTACATAAAAGTAAATCAAGACAATAGTTATTGTACAGGAGATTCTTAGCTACTCAAAAATAAATATGGATCATTTTCAAAATTTATGTAACATTGAAATGAATTGTTTGACGAAAAGTTCTAGTTCCAAAAGATCGGAGAACAATCGATAATAAATATTCGAGTCATATTGATAATGACTAAGAATAAAAGTTAACATTCAATTTCAAGCCTTGATTTCTATTATTTATAAGAAATTAACCACGTATTCTTATGAATACATAATTCTAATTTTATATCTTATTCTATGACATGGTATATATAAATTATTTATATAATATAAGGTTGGCTTAAATAATTTGACAGGTAATTGAGGATTATGCAACGGTTATAATTTGTCTAGAATATTGAGGTAAAAATTAATGAATATTTAGTCCATCTGTAGGATGAAAGAATGAGAAATAGTCTTCAGAAAATGTTAATTGTCTTTACAAGAAATTTTCTAGTCTGCCTGCTCCTGCAAAAGGCATTAATAATCCTGCCTTCCCGCCTACTTCTCTACTTATTTTCCTCTCTACTAAGCACCATCCACTCGTAGCTTCATTTCGGTTATCTCTTTATTTCTTTTTTTATGTCCTCATTTCTTAATATCCCTCTCTTTTTCACTGGCTCATTAATAATCTTTTTTATTCCTTTATTTATTTATAAAAAATGCTAACATTTTTGTTGCAATTATGGCAGAAATAACGGTTTATTAAATTTTCAAGGTGAGACGGATTATTTTATGATTTAAACTTACAATGATGTTATTTGTTCCAAAATAAACGAAATAATTTTTTTATTTACTGATTAAATTTAAATTTTATTCATGCCCTTGCATTTACTAAACTTTCGTTTAAAATAGGTATTATGAGAAATATTTACTACATATTTGTCATATAATTTTAATTATATGGTGGGTTTCACACGAGAGCGATAAGATATACATACATCTTAGGTCGTAAGCGATCATTTTTTTATAGCATAAACATCGTTCGGGCCCATTAAAAACGTCAATTAACGATAAAATGTGTTCACATATGTACGATTGCGACATCTATCGTAAGATACTTGTATCAAGAGAGATGGCTGCTTATCTCTCCCATTAGTGTCGTACGATCTTGCGAAGGGGTAAGATGACAAATCCAAAGGGAGAGGACATTGATTTTGTGATTTTTATCTTTCAGGAAGCTGAATCACTTTCGCGCTTGAGAAATTACTCACAGCGAAATATAGCCGAGGATTTGACACAGGAACATTTAAAACATTCTGAATTCATCAGATGCAATTTCCTGAAACTTCGACTGAACTAATATGCTGACGTTTCGCTGCACTTTTCAGACCTGTTTCAGGACACGACACAAGGTGTGAAGGAGAACTACTTTTTTTTTTTTTTTTTTTTTTTTTTTTAATTTTGTACAAATATGTTTACACAGTTTTACACAATTACACAGTTTTTTTTGTTACCCTCTAAATAACCGTATGTGCTATTTCGACCGTTACGTCAAATATGAAATAAAAAAACATGGTATTCCTTTATTTTATTTGTGTTAATATGTGCCATTGATTTCCAGAAATGCCTTACCACACTGGACCTCACCTCCCTTGGCGTGGGCTCCTGCGTGGCAACAGGGATGTACCTCGTCGCCGGAATGGTGGCAAGGAACATAGCGGGACCAGGTGTTATAATCTCATTCGTCATCGCAGCTCTGGCTTCCTTATTTTCAGGTGAGGGTTTTATTATTATTATTATTCCTTCCAATTTTTATTAATATAATTCGCTCCGAAATATTTTAAGGTTTTAAACTATTTTTTTTTTACTATGGAAAGAAGTTAACACTATATTGTGTAAATCGATTAAAAGCAAAAGCTGATTGGATTTGAAAGTAAGATTTAGATTTAAGGCTTTACGTATGAAAACTATTGAATTATTGTTGAAATATGAATGTAGAAATGAATTTATTTACCTGCTACAAGAAAATATATCTTAATCCATGTTTGATTATCGAAAATAACTTCTTTTTTTTTAACTTGTTTCTAAAGCTCTTTAATACCTTAAAGTTTTTAAGGTTAATAATCTCAGTTTTTTAAAAATAATTAAATTTTATTTCTTGTTGGACTCAATGGACTGATGGGACATTTGGAAATTTGTTTATTTGTGCCGATACGTTATAAAATAGTTTTACTTTCACTCGCAAGTTTGTGGGAAACAGAGAAAATTGTAATTCAAATCAACTTATGTTCTTTTTACTAGATTATATAAATATATGTGTATATCTGAATATAGTAAAACTATATGAGAATAAATATAGTTTGATATCCGTATTATCCTTTATATCTTAACCCTTATGTATTTATACAGGTAGTGAAACTAAATGGATTGTTAAGAAAATTAAGTTTAATGTTTGACTCGGAAATCAACAATTTATCACAGTATAAAACTAAGATATGGTGTAAAGTATGGATGTTAAAAAATTACTAATGTAATAGGTTTATTATGTATAAGGTCCAAAGACCATAATTTGTACAATAAAACGAGACTTCATTTCCAAGGTAATACATTATTTATTTTGTTCCTCATTTTGTACTGCAATTAATTTTATGTAACATAACCAAAACTCCAACGCTGGGTCCAAATTAAGATAAATAATTAACGTTTGGATACTACTTGTAGTAGATAACAAATAAGAAATAATTATTCAATTGAGACACCTGTTAATTGAGAGACGAGAATGATTAGTTTTACTTTGGCTCACCGCAAGCGCTGTGATGGCATTCTTCAACTAGATGGCCTCGTTGAATGAACTTAATATGATCCAAACCGTTACAACAATGATGATTAACACAGATGCCAGAACCTGTATAAATAATAATGCAGAGGTTCTAGCTCAATTTAATAATATTAATAAGCATACAGGATAAATTTGTTTATCAAGTTTAACGCACTTAAGTCATCTCCAATTAGTGTAAGAATGACATTACAGGTTACCAACTTATTCTAGCCGGAATGTGAAGTTCAAGAGACCACGAAAATTCGAGGGTCTGCCACGAAAAGTATTTAGGACGGATTTGAACCGGCTTCTGGCGTAAGAGTGCCGAGATGCTCCTTCAACAAACTTTTCCATCTCGGCCTTAAGGAAAAATTAAATGAACCGTGAAAGAGGTTTCAAGTTTCAAGATACGAAATAATAAATTAATGAAAGTCTCTGCAAAAGGTTCGATGTCACCAATCGCTGTTTTCACACCTCATAAGTTTCTATGTTTAATTGATCAAACTATAAAAATAATTTTAAAAAGTACTAGAAGTAAAAAAGTATACATATATATATATATATATATATATATATATATATATATATATATATTTTTTTAGTAATAACCTTATGCCCTTACTCCATAATCATTAAACATTTCCCAAACCGAATACTGTCAGCAGGCCTCAGAGACGTGAGACAAAAAGGTAAATAGAAAACGAAACGAAAGCCTAAGTGGAATGATTGGGATGCGTTGACGTTTCCCATCACGTAGCTGTAGAAATAGAAAGAGGGATGGAGGGGCTATTCTTTAACGGTAGGCCGAGATCCGGACGAGATATAAATGAATGGGTATGGGGGAGAGACGTGCTTAGCATCCCGCCCTGACAGGACACCGACCGGTCTGACACTTATTAGGCAGTTTATTTTATATATTCTGCAGATATAGTCCTTCAGGTTCGGCCACTGCAGGGAATATTTATTCATGGGGCGGAGGGTGATCGTCGAGGGCGTGGGTTATATATGGAGAGAGGTACGAGGACCGAAATATTTCATCAATAATATCCTAATTCATTTCCTTACACGAGGCAGCAGAATGAGAAGACGAAATAAAAATATAACTTATGATGAATAATTTAAACTGATGGCTTCATCTTGCCGTTATTGACCAGGTTTACATTGAACATTTACTTTTCAGTTTTGGTATTAAAGATGATTGGAGTGGTTTTTTAAAATAAATTTTTAGATATGCATTTAGGTCTTGCCGCATTAGAAGATAAAATACGAACAGTAATAATGATTTATTTTAAAAAAAATATTTTACAAAACCTTTTTGTAAACAACTGAGCATTCAATTGGCCCTCCTGTAAAACTAATATTTGGACATTTGACCTATTTAACGCCCTGGACAGATTTTATTAATGTTTTCCTTTCCCGTTCAAATACTGTTCACTTATTTCTCTACCAATTGGTGAAATCTTAATAATATAATATATGACAGTTATATCAAACTGTGTTATGGTCCTCCGGGCAGGATAATCCTAAAATACATAAATAAAAAAATGGTGGATGAAGTTTAATTAAATTAATTATCTTAAAGTAAAACTCAAAAAATGTTATAAATCTGTATGGAAGATATATCTAGTAAATCTATGTAATCATTAAAATATGAACATTCATTCTCTCTAGTCAAACTGAATCTTTTAAAGCTTAATCATATAAAACACGATAGCACAGGTACCGTCCATTGCCCTGTCTTACATATCGTTATCTATTCAAAATATAATTCGTTAATTTCTGCTACAATTCTGTGACATGTTTTACTTAATCAGGACTTTAACTTAAAAAATAAACTAATTGATTGCAATAAATATTATCAAATTTTTCGGATATCATATAATATAATTCGGATATCATTAAAATCTATTAGCCCATGTGATTACATCAAAAACTGCAGAATATTGTCCTAAACAATGTTGCAATAGGAGGGGGTTAAGGTTCGGTTGATGAAATTTGATGCATCAGCACCAACAACACTCGTCCGTTAAGAGCTAACCTTTCTCCGAACTTTGATCGAGGAAGCGTTAATAATATTCTACATTATGGGGCATTAGCGCGCCGTGATTTGGGAACGCCGCCCTATTGTATCTCACCTTTATCTTAATTTTATTCCATCGGAGCGAGCTAATATATCTCTTTTCAACAGAGTAACTCCTCAAACAGTTTGAGCTTAAACCATATTCTAAAATATCAATTCTACGGGCTGGGTATGTTCTTGGTATAATAGTATGATTTACTAAAAGAGTTTGATAATAACAATTTGATAATAGTATCAAGTTCAAGCCATTTGGAGTAATATAAATATAAATAGACACGGGCGGATTACAGTGCGTATGGTTTGTTACTTGTAAATTTTCTCGTTTCAATAAAATAATTAAAAGCTGCCTGATAAGTAGAATAATTCGTAATTTCCATCGGGCAGGAAAATCTGTACTAGTGTCTCAGTGAATAAGTGTGTTACTATATTTTTAAGAAAAAGAAAGAGTTATAAAACTGATTTGAAAAACTTGACTTTTATATCTTGCATAGAAAAACAAATTAGATCACGCTGTTACAGGATGGAAGAAAACCTCTAAGAGCCAATAAATAACAACTAAACCAGAAAATATGGGAGGAAGAAATGATTTCAGAGGCTTGGAATCATAATTCCGATCAGAAAAATCAGACCAGTTAGTGTTGCCGCTAGCTACGAAAAAAATAATATTTTATTTATTTATTTATTTATGGCGCTACGGTCCTGCAAGAAACTGGGCCTCTCTTGTCATCACCACGCTGAGGCAAGCATCCACCATCTTTTTATTTCTACCCTCTACAGTATGTACTATGTATACAGGGTGTCCTTTTCATATGGCCCGGCTAAACATCTCTTGAACCGGTAACGTTATAAAAGAAATAAAAAATACGTATTAAATATTTTTCAGTCTAATTTAACATTTCGACCTATTTTTGAAAAAAAAAATATATGGGACCTCTCAGACCCAATACAACTTTAAAATTTCGAATAGGAACCTATGCCTTCCGATACATCATTTTAACAGATTTTTGAAACTGAAATCAATGGTGAAACCACAATTTAATTTGGTCAATAAATGACAAAGTTATGGTACAAAGTTAAAAAAACAAGACATTTTGTTTGTTTTGGTATTAATTCTTTTAAATTGCCTTTACATTTTTTTTTTGTTGCACAGGAATTAATCGAGTCACATCGTGTTTGTTATCTTTTTAGCTGTAATTAATAATAATGGTTTGTTATAAAGATGTAGTGAAAAAACAGAAATAAGCCACTGTACGTTTTGTGAAACGTAGCTGTTTACATTCACTGTCATTGTTTACCCAAATGGTCTTATGGTAGCGAATAAATTCCTGAAAATAAACAACTTTTACAACAGCACCTACTTCCTTACATTCAGTATTAACCAACCAGTCAAAATGAACCGAAAAGAATGCAGTTTTCCCGTAAGCAAAAAGCTGATATATGCAATTGTTTTATTGAAAGTGGTGGTATTGCTCGCCGGAAATTTCCCGATTATCCCCAGATGAACCACAAAACATTTATTCGTGTTGCTCACAATAAGAGGAGATTCAGATTAGTTGCGGGTCATCCAAGAAACCGGCAGGGCAATTTCGAAGTGGAACTGGATATTTTATTGTATGCTATGGAAAAAGCAGCGTTTATGCCAATCATAACCCTACAAGATCAGTTGAAGAACTGCAGCAAAGAGTGGAAAATGCTTGTCAATGGGTCTCTCCTCAGTCCATCGCACTGAGCAACAGCGAAGAGTGGCTAAGAAGAGCCAATCTTTGCATCTTCGAAGAGGGTAGGCATTTTGAACATGAAATGTAGGTTCATCAGCCTCTGGTCGTATGTGGTGTTGAATTTTTTTATTATTAAAAATAGCTAACAAAATGTATTGTTTTTTTAAAACTTTGTACCATAACTTAATTTATTGACCAATTTAAAATCTGGTTTCACCATTTATTTCAGTTTCAAAAATCTGTTAAAATGATGTATCGGAAAGCATAGGTTCCTATTTGAAATTTTAAAGTTGCATTGGGTCTGAGAGACCCCATATATTTTTTTTTTCAAAAAAAGGTCGAAATTTTAAACTAGACTGAAAAATATTAAATACGTATTTTTTATATCTTTTATAACGTTACCGGTTCAAGAGAAATTTAGCCGTGCCATGTAAAAAGGACACCCTGTATACATACATTCATACATATTATACGTGTATGTTCTTCGCTAGTTAATTTATCTGGATTTACAACTATATTGAAATCTTTCAGCTCTTCCAATATTTTTTGGCAAGATCTTTATGCTATCGTAATTTTTCATGCTTGTATATGCAAGGTATTAACGTGCAGATAACCGTCTAGGCCACTGGCACGAAAGCCGTCGGGGTGGGATGTATGGGTTCGTGGTGGATGTAAGTGGTTGTGCTAAGGGTTAAATATTGCAAGACAGTCTATTGTGGATATTTTTTTTATATTCCGTGCCAGTATCTGAAATTTTTATGATGACCAAGTCCTTGTAGCAAGTCATTTGTCACATAGAATGCTTTTGACTAGAACGACTGAATTCTTTGGATGTTTGAAGTTTTGGCAGTACTCCACAGCTCTATACCGTATGTCCATAAATGTTTAATTAATACTTTGTAAATTGTATGTCTGTTAGTTAAGGATCATTTGGATCGTCTGTCAAGTAACCTGGATAATAGTCCAAATCGTTTGTTCAGTGGTTTTCTTTTCAGTCTGATGTAAATCCGCTATATCAGTCTCTTATCCAGGTGAAGTCCCAAATATCATACTACCTCAGATGTAGAAATTGGCAAATTGTTAAAATTTAACAATTTAAATTTAACAATTGTTAAACCTGAGAACATGAACCTTGTTTAAGTGTGAACACAATTAACACACTTTGCATTCATCTTTATTTTCCACCAAGTAGCCCAACTACATATCTCATCAAGGATTTTTGTGGGAAGTGAGAAGTGCTTTTACAAGAAATAGAAGAAACTCAGGCAGCATTCTGCACAGTTTGAATTAGAAGCTGCACTGCATCGTCCAAGTCTTCCGGTGCCCGTATGTTTCTGCTGAGCGTTAATGAATTTTCTATTGATACCCTGAACCTGCACCACTCGGTTTTCCAAATGTTAATGTTGGGCATGGAATTTTAATAATTGTTTTCCTGTCCATCGTCAGCAGTAGGGCGAATGATCAGAGGATAGGCCAGTCAAGTTAGTTATGTCACAATATTGCAAGCAATGAAAAATTTCAACACGTCTGGAATCCTGCTCACATCTATGGGCCAATACGTTGGTGATTTAGGGGATAAGAATTTACAGTTCCGACCCATGATGACATTGTGAAGAGTTCTGCCTCTATACTTAGTTATTCTGCTGCCCATACCTGATTTTTGGCATTGTAATCACCACCACACAAAAATCTATGACCGAAGCAACGAAGAGATTCGTCTGATGTTTGAATTGATAAATTTTTACCTGAGGGACAATAAACAGCTGCAATAGTCATTTCAAAATTGAACATTTTCATCACAATTGAGGTACATTGGATACTCTCAATGGCTTCAAAAGCATTAAAGTAAGAAACTTATAGAGCTCTTTACAAGAATGAGTACTCCTATTAGCTTCGTTTGAAGGATGGTCAGTCCTGTACGTGAGGTAAGTCGGTCTGTGGAACTGGATGCTCCGTGTTGAGTTTCAGTAAAGCAACATCTATGTCACGGTCTGTTAAAAAAAATTCTCGTTCGTTTCTACGTGATTGTAAACCTTTAGCATTCCAAAGAACCAGTGTAAGCCCTGTAATTTAGCAAGCATTGGAAGGATATGCTGTATCAGCGATGTGAATAACATTATAGTCGTGAAACGATGTCTTTGAAGTCATTCAAGAAGTTTGTCAATGGAGTAGTTATGTCAGTTGAGTAGTTGGGGACGCCCGACAATAGGCTTGGTTTTGGTTTGTAATTTGTCATTGTTGTTATTCATGAGTAGGTATGTAGGTGATGTGGGTACGGGCTGGGTTTATAAGTCAGATAAAGGTTGGGGCGATGATTCTAGAATACTTCTGAACCGTTGTGGATTTGTCTCCTTCTGGTCCTGTCTGCTACTGCTAGTGCTATTGTCTGGTCCACATTACCTACGTAAAATTGAATACCTCTCACTGGTGGAGAGAGGGGAGGGCGCTGCCGAATTTGTTTGTTTCTTGTGTATCGAGCGCCCTCTGTAATTAACAGGATGAGATCCCTCGCAAAGTGCCTACTTAGGTGGAAGTTCTTTAGATTTTTTGCAGAGGGATGATAGGTGTGATCCAGCACACATCACGCTTCTTGACTTCAGATTACAATAGGTTCTGGTGCGGCCATAACATTGGCATCTTTTACATTGTGGAATTGTGCGATAAAGCAAATACAAATAAATTCGCTATTGCAAATATTAAAAAAATACCCAAAGAACAAAAATAGATAAAACCTATTTATATATTCATTGGTATGGTTTATTGAATAATAATTGTTGATCAAGATTTTAAAAGTGTGACGAGTAGATACTCTACTTCTTATGCCTACGAACCTACTCGAAAATGTAACTCACTGTAAAATTAACTGTACACAGTTGATATTCAAGAGGATTTCTGTCATCAGATAATGCATGTCCATCGGCCGTGTTAAAATCTGAAGTATGTAGATATTAGAGACCTTTTATCAGTTTAGAAACTGATTTTCGGAGCTCTTTTTACTAAGTGTATGGCCACTGCTTCGTGAAAAAAAGTAGTTCTTTTCATTGAAAGATGACATCTAATCACTGAATCAGATAACTCTTTCTGTTTCTAGCCCTAGCTAGTCGATCATGCCAAATCTCACCACCCCATCTCATAAATTACTGTCATGGATATCTCTTTAGCGAATCATTGTATCATAACTCGTAATGTAATGAGAGTGTTATTCTGAAAACAGTTTTTTAGGTTTTTAGTTTCAAACCTTTTTCACAATTTTTTTTCGTAGACTTAAAATAAAAGTTAAAAATCATACTCATAAATAAATGGATACAGCCTTTCCTATAATAATTTCCTTAATTTTTACCTGCCTAAGAAAAAATAGGTTTGTTCAGGACAACGACCAAAGTTAAATTAAAAGAAACACTTAATGGGTTTTCCTTTATGGCTCCGAAAACCCATTTAATCCCCTCCTTACTTGTTTCTAGGCATTTGTTTAAGTTCTTTCTTCAAATAACAGAAATAACTTTTATTTCCTTAAACAGTGTTCCTAGCCTCCTGAAATTGACCACCCTAATCCGTCAGTTTTATCTTATTATTCTTTTACCATAGTGGCAAGATAATATGCAAAATATTATATAAAAAGTAAAGAGAATATAATTTTCTATAAAAATAATTGAAGAGATAGATAATATATTTATTATATATATATATATATATATATATATATATATATATATATATATATATATATATGTATATATATTTATCTATACTTATTGAAAGGCAGATGAATGCATCTTCCATTAGCTATGTACGTAACGGATTTTCGATGCGCTTCCGTTTTCGATTTCGCTACATAATTCTTTCATACCTTGAAAATTTGAGGTCCTTTTTTTTTTTTTCCTCGAGATATTTCAGCCATATAGGCCATTTTTAAAAATACGAAATAATGGTTTCCTTATAGTGTTGTTTTCATTGAAGAAATAACATATTTAGTATTATTTTCTGATACGAATTTATTAATTAATGAGATAAAAAAAAACTTTAGTCTCTTTAGTATCAGTAAATAACTGATACTACATAAATATAATACTATATATAAATATAATATAAACTAATATAAATATAAATACTACATAAATAACTGGCCGACGCATCAGGGCTGAATAACATAATATAGCAGAAATTCTGGCCAGATATAGCACATCTCACATCAGCAGCTATAAAAAGACTGACCCAATAGACATAGCACATTAATATAAAACAATTTAATATATTCTGACTTAAAAGGGACGAGGTAAAATTTTATTTCATTATATTGTTAATGAAACTATTTGTTATCATTTTTTTACCGAGTTAAGATATGTATTTTTTTTTTGTTTTCCTCATTAATTAATAAATTAGATTAACCTTTATTTTTTATATTTAAAAATGCTCCATATATGCCTGAAATATCTCAAGTAAAATATAACAAACAAGATATTGTTTTGGAATAGTTTCGGAATGCAAATGAATTATTTGTTTAAAAAAAATAATGTGACGAATAAAGTAAGTAATGGTAATAATGAACTAAAAAAAATAATTTATAAAAAGAATCTAAATTTTCAAGGTCTATGAGGGTGAGGTATTGATGTCGAAAACGAAAGCGCATCGCAAATCGGCCATTGTGGACATAGCTGTTGATGCTTTGGAAGACTGGATATATCTAGATAATTAAATAAATTTTATATTTCGTAAATATGTGAGAAGCGGTTTGAGAATAAATTTAATATTTGAATTTGAATGAAAGATGGGGGAATCATATTCTAAGGTGGTGGAGATGTTTCAAAGGAAGTTCATCATCTGATTCGATCAAGATGGAAATCTGTTGTGGCTACGCCTTGAAGGTGCCGGCATCCATCTTCGGTTCACTAAGCCTGATATTATAGTTATATTATTATTCTTTGTAATGTTTAAAGAATAAAAAATAAATTAATAAAAAAAAAACTACACAAACATTTTCAATATTTTCTTGGCTTGAACTTACCTTAAAAATAACTGTAGCTATTTTTTAATGTATTTTTTTCAAAAATGGCTGTTTCTAAAAAAAAAAAAAAAAAAAGCTCATCATAATTTATTAAATTTATTTTAACATTAACTATTAAATGTTATAATGTTATAATGCAATAATTCACAAAAATTTACAACAAATATGGTCTAAGGCTGAAAAGTGTTATCTAAGGTTATAACAATAACATAAAATATTTATTTATTTGATCACTGTTAACATTTGATTAATAAATTTAGAGCGGAGAAAAAATTTTGAAGCGAATATTTTAAAGATCTTTTGGACTGCTAAATATTTAATATGAAATGAACTTTTTCTAGAAAATGAATATTTTGAAATTAATTAAATCTATTTTTGCAGTATTGACCATAGTTGTACTTTATTACCATATTACAAATCTGACGAACATAAGTGCTAACTCAGAATCATATATAAAATATTCTCAAAGTACATTTTTTATCGATGGCTGATGGATTACTATCCATAATTTAATTTAAGTATTAACTTCTGATTACGACGAAATCTAGTTTTGAACCCTCTGATAGTGGTATTTGGGAGAGATCTCGTCCGGTATCCAGACAAATGGGTTCTTTTTCCTTATCCTAATGGTTGCCGCATTTTTATAACCTGGTTCTGATTATTGAGATTCATTTCTTGGGACTGCGACGAAATCAATTCTTACTGATCCCGGATGGAATCAAACCAACAATGATCCTAACATGGCTATATTATATGGCATCCTAAATTGGCCTTCTGCACTTGGTTATTAAAGCTTCAACTCCATTGGCGACTATAAAGTATGTTTTCTTCATTCCAGATAGTATTTTAGGACGAGTTTGGACACAAATAGGTCTCATAAGAAAAATTGTATACACCTAAGGAACTAAAAGAATCGAAACCGATTCGTTTAAAAATAAGAAAATTTGTGAATTATTAACTATCAAGGCATATATTTTTCTAAGATAAATATTAATTTTTTTTAATTTTAAAAATCAATACGAAAACTTGTCTTGACATGAGTTGTAAGAAACAAAACCTACCTCATCAGAATTTATTTTTGTAGTAATCTATGGCACGAACAATAAAATTATGTAATTAATAATTGATCATTTTTATCATCATAAAAAAGATTAATTGCTTTCGTTTAACTATATTATTTTTAGCTATGTCTTTTTCCTTTTGAAAAACTTCCCATGAATATTAATAACTATTGTCATAACAACTTTTTGTGTGTTGTCTTTGACTTAAGTAGGCAGGAATTAAACTTGCTTTTGCGTCAGAAGATAATAGGATACTCAAAAGCTGTTACTCAAGAAAGTGAAACAACAGGGTCATACTTGGTACTTGAGTTACGCCAGGATAAAAGTTTACTATTTATTTACTTATAATCTGAATAATTTTAAGTTACACCTAATAAAATAAAATAATATATATATATATATATATATATATATATCCTATATATATATATATATATCCTATTCATTTTTACTTCTTATATTGATTCTTATTTTTTAATTGTGTATATTTGGTCTAAATACTAATCAATTAACATTATTACAGTTCATCACATAATGGAAAATTGTTTTATTTTTCAACAAATGTTTTAATAAATGTAATTTTAATAACTTTTTCAGTACCTCTAGCGTTACGTCTTGGATTAAAACATGAGCGGATAACGAAATACGCCATTGTACATCATATGGACAACATTGATTAATTGATTTAGTAGATTTTTGGCCTCTATTGCCTTAACATATATATATATATATATATATATATATATATATATATATATATATATATATATATATATATATATATATAAAAGCTAACAATATTTTAATTTTTTTTCCGATTACTTTAATGTTGTTTTTACAGCACATGATCCATATAACATGATCCATAACATGATCCATAACATGAACCATATATATATATATATATATATATATATATATATATATATATATATATATATATATATATATATATATATATATATATATATATATGGTTCATGTTATGGATCATGTTATGGATCATGTTATATGGATCATGTGCTGTAAAAACAACATTAAAGTAATCGGAAAAAAAATTAAAATATTGTTAGCTTTTTATATATATATATATATATATATATATATATATATATATATATATATATATATATATATATATATATATATATATATGTTAAGGCAATAGAGGCCAAAAATCTACTAAATCAATTAATCAATGTTGTCCATATGATGTACAATGGCGTATTTCGTTATCCGCTCATGTTTTAATCCAAGACGTAACGCTAGAGGTACTGAAAAAGTTATTAAAATTACATTTATTAAAACATTTGTTGAAAAATAAAACAATTTTCCATTATGTGATGAACTGTAATAATGTTAATTGATTAGTATTTAGACCAAATATACACAATTAAAAAATAAGAATCAATATAAGAAGTAAAAATGAATCTAAACAAAAAAAGAAACTCTTAGTCTCAATCAAACAATTGTGTACAATTAAACAATGTATTAAAATGAATGCTCACGTCACTTGGTGATACGATAAGCAAGGCTCTCACAACACGGTCATAAAATTAGCTTTAAAATTATACAAATTGAATTTCTCAGACTAGCTGACTATACTTTGCAGTCTTAGTACTTCGTCATACATTGTCTGGGCTTAATTGATATAAAGTTGTTGATCGATTATTATTGCAATTTTGTCCGTCGGAATCTCATAAAGTATTTTTTACATTACTTTCTCAACGAGCTGAGAAGATATTTAAATTTCCCTAACTGTTTTATCCTTAGTTTAATTTTGAATTAGAGATTTTATTTGTATCATAGAAACAAAATCAGTACTTTAAAATTTGACATATTTTAAAAATACATTCTTTAACACATTTACAGAACCAGAAGGCAATAACAGGATCTCTAAGGGAACTCCAACGGGCAAGTTTTAATTCCTCTTGATACTGAAGAGAATGTGGTGCTTAAGGCCTGGGAGCTTAATGAAGTGAATAAACTTAATTTCAGGACTTGAGATGCCCTGAATTTCTTGAGACTCGATTGATGAAGAATCGTGTGACCTACATCCGACGTTGCGGGTGCCGTATAACGTAATATCTGGCAACGGAAAGTTAGTTCTTCAATTTGGTTCTTAAGAGAGGAATCTATCTGAGTGTGGTGTGAAAGTCGAGGATATGAGGCTAAGTATTAGAGGAATTGAGTTGCCAGAGATAGAGTTCCTTTTATCATTCTCTATCAAGCTAAAATTGAATTGCTTTCTTCTCCCTTTACTGAATGAACCTGCCAAATGAAAAAAAAAAAAAAAATCATACATTTAATGCTATTAATTCGTCTTTAATTTGCACTTCGAATTTTTTTTTCCATCTGCTACAAAACCACTCTAATCTGCATTTATAATGGTGAGAGTATGATTGGCCGTGGAAAATATAATTTATTTTAATATATTATATAACATATTATGTAGAAGCTTGGTTGGGGTGGGGCCAATGAATAAACAAACAAATAAGAAAGTACTTACTATATTTTGTGCCGATTTATTATATTGTGAACCGATTTTTTTTTTTTTTTTTATTTAAAAATAAAACAAATGGATAAATAACTAAAAATCTAATTAAATGTGTAACTGAATAAGAAAATAAATAAATTAAAATATAATAATTGACTTAAAAGTATAATAATCATCATAATAAATAAAAATACATGAACTAATGGAGAGGATAAAAGAAAATTAGAGATATTGGGATTTTTTAATAAATGAAATATTTGGGAATAGGATAAGGATATGTTTTGTTTATCGAACTTTTGATTTACGTTTGTCGTGATTAGGGACAATGGCGAGGATAGAAGTATTGTCGTAATCAAATCAGTGGGTTAATGATAAGGAATGTTCGGAGAGTTTAGAGGCAGTAGATTTAAGTGAGGAAATGGTACATTTATGTTGTATAATGCGTTCTTTGCGGAGATTTTCGTTTTTGCCAATATAAGAGGAATTCCAATTAGGGGTGGAGCAAGGTATTCGGTATACGACATGAAAGCGTTATTTGAGTGGAATAGGATCTTTTAGACGGTGTAGAGATTAGAGAGTTGAGGGGGGAGGCGATTTGTGTAGTTATTGATAAGTTTGTTAGTGGTCTTAGTAGGGAAGTTATTGGCTAAGAGGATTTTCTTGATAAATTCGCATTTACTGTTCAGAATTTACTAATTCGCATTTATTCTCCAGAATCCTAAAAGTAAGAATTATATTTGATAAAACTCCTTAATTGACGGAGATCTAGACTTTTAAGACCTGACTATACTTCGTGCTGCTCATGACCACAACTAATGCTCAAACCAACTGATCATTATCAGTTGAGGTCGGGATCTTACCGTAATTTAAATTATTACAGCTTTGATCATATCACAGCTGTTGACTTCCCCTCTGTAAGCATGCTCAAGAGATAAACAAACTCCAATTTTATTTACAAATTTAAAATATTTATGTAATGGAAACAAACATTTTTCAAAATATTCGAAAACTTAGTGGTCGACGGGCTAATTTCCACACCCACGGTCGGTTGATTTGTGTTGTTATAGAATTTGTTTTCTATAATTCAGCATGGTTATAATAGTATTGGGTTATAGCATTATTATAAGTTTTAGGTCTGAGAAATTTATTCTTTGTTTTTGATTTTTTTAACATGAGGCATATTAATTCTGAAGTATCTAAGAAGGGACAAGCCAAATTTTTTAGAAATTATTTTTATTGTGTTTAATAAGTGGTTGGAATTTCATCAGAGATTCCATGATTATTTTTTTTTCAGCTTTTTATTACAAACATGGTAATATCTGGAAGTAGCGCTATTAAGTTAAAGTAAAAATGATAAAGACAAGGTTTACTGTAAGAGCTTACCTATGTGTTATAACTGACAAAATTATATTCCGTCCAAAATTAACTCATCAACCAATGTGGGGTAAACTTTAAAAGTTTGGTAAACTTTTCTTTTGAACGATGCTCAGTATTCAATTGTTAAATATTCTTAAAAAGAAATGTTTCTTATTGTAATATAAAGATCCATTTAATCAAACGCTGGTTTCAAAAAGAATGCCAATAGTTAAATAAAAACAAAATTATAAGTTTATCATTCTGAGGGTTCAATCAGCTGTTCGACATCCGCCATTTTTATAACTGTCACAAGTCTTACTGCCAGAGTGTAGATAAGGACATTAGCGCACTGCCACACTATCCTACTGCCGTGACAGTACTACCAAGACAGAAAGCCTGTCATTGTATAAACGAGACTTATATTGCTGCATCATATCTCAGATTTGTAGGTTTCTAACAGTATTAAAATATCTCCCAGTGTCGGTTTATTTCTGTTTATCTTCTTCATCAACTGAATGAATCCTCATTTTTCACATGGCCTTTCGGCAGATAATGTTTGTATTCCGCTGTTCACAGAGCTCAAGGCTAAATACACTGTTCACAAAATATTTAGGATAATAAACTGTCAACAGGGAAAATTATATTTCAATTATTCTTAAATTTTATATAATCAAATAATAGATTAAAATCTTAAACAATCGGTATTTGTACTACTTCACAGCGATTTTCAGAGTTCATAGTTATAAGCTTCATAATAAAGTAGAAAAGTACAATCAGTTGACATCCGCATGATGGTATAGAAGGATCAATCTAATTAGGGATTGATAAATTATTTACCACTTCTATAATTTTGTTTTTATTGAAAACCAGTTTCGAATGTTATACATTCATCCTCAGTTCTAAAAACACACAAAAATTCAAAAATAAGCAATTCAAAATACATTTTGGTATTATTATACAAATTAAATTAGATGTATTAATTACACTAATTAATTATTTTTAATTTAATTTAAAATTGATTAAAAAATGACTTGTAGATAGATATTTATGATAACATGTACAAATAATTGTACAAAATTACTGCTGTACACACTTTTCAAAAATAATTTGTTCAAGAAATGAAGAAAATATCATCAGAAGTAAAAAAAAAAATCTATTTTAGTGTTAGAGCCAGCAGAAAACATAGAAACGATATCCCAGAAAGGACAGATTTTAAAAATCCAAATTTTTTAGGAAACATTATTTTATTGTGCTGTAATAAGTGGTTACATTGTTTCTAATAATTTTGGATATTTAAGTAGCAATCCTCCTGAGATATTATTTTTATATTGGCAGCTGGCTATACCACTTAAATTTTTACTTATTATTATTTTATAGTGTGATTTCATTAATTTGCCATCTGCAAATTATTTTTGCAATGAGGAAATCTCCGCTTATCCGGATTATTACTTAAAAATTCGATCGACTTAAAAAGTTTCTTGGCCACTGCCTCGAAAGTCGGGATAAGTTTTATGGGTTCGTTCTGGATGTAATTGTTTTTGATCAGGGGTTGCAAGTAAGTCATTTGTAGAAATTTTTGTAGTATTCTGTGGCAGTATCTGAAACTGTTAGGATCTCCAAGTCCTTGTGTAGTAAGTCATTTTTTACCTAGCATGGCGCATCCACTATTTTTCTTAATGCCTTTGACTGGAACGACTGAATTCTTTGGATGTTTGAAGTCTTGGGAGAGACCCATACTTCTACCCCGTATGTGTATAAAGGTTTAATTAGTACTATGTAGACTGTAAGTCTGTTAGTCAGGGGTGCCCACAGGGAGGGGAATGGGGAAGAGGAGTTACGACGCAAGCTGCTTCGTAAAAAATCTTGGGAGGGTGGCGAAAAGTGGCTTTTTTTGGGTTTTCCAGAGGGAGGGAGCGGTTGCTTGAAGAAGAAATAGAAAAAAGTACTCTAAAACCAACGTTATATAAGTGGTGGTCCAGACAATTTAGGACAGAAAAGGGGAAATGTGTGTTGTAGACCTTTGACACATCCTACTTTTTTAGGACTCTCAACTTGAGTCTGAGATTTTCTGACAGATATTTTGCCCGGTACCTTGTTTTTCTATCTATAACTTGGAAACTATTGGTTTATTCAAACAAGACCATACTCTACCTTGTTAAAGCAAGCAAAATGTTTTATGCTTGAGGTCCTTAAAACATTTCTCTACTATTAATGCTTAAGCAGCCATAGCCTGATTGAGGCAAAATTCCCAATAAGTGGCAAAAACTCGATTTAAGGCTTTTCACGTTCTATTTCTATTAATAACTATCCAGAGTTACGCTACTTGTCCACCATGCTCAACAAATTTATCTTCTTTTCCTCTTCGTTGTTCAGTAAAAAGAAAAAAAAAATTGCAGCAATTTTGAGTGCTTTCCGAAATTCATAGGCTACTTATCAGAGTAGACAAGATATGGGAACGTATCCTGGTTTTATTATATGTGCAAGATCGTACGCAGAGGGTCTTGCCTCCCTCACTCAAAAAATAAAAAGGATAATTATTAAATTGCGAGAAAGAGAAAAAATAAAATTGAATTGGTAAAAAAAGGGGCAGAGAGTCTACTTTTACTTCAAACTTGAACTTAATTTTTAAAATTGTTCGATACAATGATTTTCAATTTATGGATATAAATAGAGTCTTAGAATCTTGCGATGTCTTATAAAAGCCTCTACTAACTTCGAGCTATAATGGAAGCCTTAGCTTCAACTAAAACAGACCAATGACATTATTAAGACGCTTCAGTTTTTCAAAAATTTTCTTGTAAAGGGATATATTATTATACTCGTATAACGAGCTAAACTCTGTTCCTGAAATGTTATAGGTAACCAACTTAACGAAGAACCTTTTAGTGCGCATACGCCTGATAATAATCTTTTGCTACTGAAGTAAGGATTAAGTTATAATCCGTAATAATGTACGCATTTGAAAGAATGTTAAACAAATCAAAATTCATTATATCGCAATTGTTATTTAATATTTTTACAGACATTTCCGCATTTGTTAAATATAGTAAGTGTAATAAAACTAAAAACAAAGCCTAATAAAACTAGTTTATTTTAATTTTGTTTTGCCCTATTATATTGTCTAAAGCCCAAACAAACATTATTGTTTTTGAGTGAAAGTGCATACGTTCTATGTTGAAGAGATTGGAACGTCTGCTTATTTTCGATTTGTAACATATCATAATAAACACTATTGGGATAAGATAACAAAAGTAATCTAAACAAAAGATTGTTCCACTGCGAAGAGATTTTTTGAAAATGTTGAAATAACATCAAGAATTTTAAATTTAGAAGAAGAAACTATTTTAAGATTTTAAAATATGTTAAACATGCTAAATAGCGGATTGAAGTTAAACCTTCTAAAGTTTGAGTAGTACGCAAGCTCCACTTTAGAAATTTTTTAAAAATTCTAAAGGAAGGAAGATTCATCATCAACTGATCTTAAAATGTTTGTATTCATATTTTTCATCATTTTCCGTTTCACTTTGATTTTCATTTGCTTCGAAGCACGCTATAAGCACAAAGTACATAGGCTATATGCTTTCTATATGACTTCTGCAGCGCGGTCTAGCGGCTTAACGTTTGATCGTAAAGACATTTTTTATTTACATGAAATGTAGAAATTTTTTTAATTAATTTTGTACTAGGTGATCTTCTCGGAAAAATTAACAGTTGCGTTGTTAAGGCCAACAAAAAAAAACAAAAAAAAAAAAACTAAATTTTAAAGTCTTTTGATACGAAAACAAGGTTCCGGTCAAAATATCTGGCAGCGAAGCTCAGATACGTGTTTAGCGACACAAAAAACTGGAACTAAAATTTACTACAACAAAACTTTCTTCTATTTTTCCACACGTTGTATTATGAAATGAAAATGAAAATAATGTAATATATTCATAAATAATAATAATAACATTAAGGGATTCACATTAAAGAGGAGTATAGGTATGTTTGGAGGGGGAGAGGTGCTTCCTTGACAAAGGGGGAGGGGGCGTCGTTGACTTAGGGGGAGGGAGGGAGGTGGGAACATCTGCTGTTAAGAATAATCTGTAAAGTAATCTGGACAATAGACCACTAAAATAGATAATTTACTTTTGGTGATACCTTCTTCACTTCTTCAACGAATTATTAATGTATATAAAGTGTGTACAGTAGCCATGTTGTGCTCCAAGTTGTCACTAATAATACATAGTTAAACTCTTACAGTAAATCTTGTCTTCATAATTTTTTCTTTTACTAACAGCTCTTTATACAACTTTAGCAATTTTTAAAAATGTCTAACTTTGTATATCTGCTTATTACAACACAATAAAAGAATGTTTTCTTTTGGATTTTTAAAGCGTGTCTCTCATCTTAGATATTTCAAATTTAATATACCTAATTTAAAAAAAAATCGGAATATTTGAAGACCCATTAAAAACAAAGGATGCAATATTCATGTCTGAAACTTTTTAGGGAAGTTATAAATACTATATCCTGACAAAAATTGAAGGTCTTAGTTTTGTCTTGAAGATTTTTATTTTGAAAACATTAGCATTTACTTCTTTATTTGTTATAGTGGAAGAATCTTCTTTTAAAATAAATTTAAATTTAATTATGTGTATGAAGTCACTTTCTTCCTTTTTAATATTAAGTTTTATTAAAAATGGTTGTCACATTTTTTACATTAACATCTTTATTAAAGTTTCTGGGAATTTCCCCATCTTCACGACAACCCATTTATTTTTCTTATTTTTCCACTCTTTTAGTCGCATTATCTATAAATTCCATTTTAAATTGCCACTATTTCTTTTAAAAAAAAATAATAAAAAGAGTGTGAAAACCATCTTTATTATCATTTTCACAACTTCTGATGATGTCTTGGTGAACAAAAGGCTGTAATAAAGAACAAAGAAATCAGGTATTCATACTTCCAATCTCCTCAGAGGAAAAAGTAAAATTGTTCTGAGGAAGTTAACGCGCGAAATATTGAGCAATTACACTTCTTGACACAGCTTCAAGATCAGAGGACAAGCAAACTAAATTCATGAATCACGAGGAAAATAGCTAATTTTCAGAGTTCGTCCAAGATTCATTTCCAGGCAATAAAGAAATACTTTGTTGCGGATTAAGAAGATTAAAAACTCCGAATCCTGAGGCCTGATATAAATATATTTAAATATATTTTAGAGAACAGATGAAACAAATTTATATCTGTTTTCTATTTTGGCTAAAAATTATTGATGACACCAGTTTTTGCTGGTGTTTAAATTCAAGAGAGACTAAATATTATTAAAAAAATCAATAGCAATTACAAGGACCGTACAAGGACCCCGTAAATTTTATAAAGCTAAATATACAACAGATTGAAGAGGATATAATTCTAATTAAACTTCTGTTTTATAATTGATATTGTTATGAATGGGATGCAATTAAACTCAAAGTTCGGAATATTTTGACAGAAATTATTCTTTACGTTTCGATTTCTTAATAATTTTATATGCATACGATTCTTCAACCTTAAATATATATTACAGATTAGATGTTTATAAAATACTTTTACCTCCCCAACATTTTAGAGTATTTTTATTTTGGTATTTTGTCGAAAACTCACTAAACCTTCAAGAGTCCAGAGTTTCTTTCTAAGGACCTCTCGTATTTTATTGAATTTTTTTGGCAAAACTTGAATCAAAAATTGGTAACTATTATTTCCTCCTGCCATAGGCAAACTATATTTACATTCTCAATGTCCAAGACGGTGGGCGGTTTTTAAGATTATTCCTTTTATTAGTCCTGTAATTTTTTATTTAATACTGTGGTTTTTCCTGTTAGTGCATGTATTATTAAACTGGTAAACGTTTGATAAGTAGATCGAGACATATATGGCAGGTTTACGTTAAGTTTTAACTTATAGTTTTAGGTTTCGACGCTGTTCAGCTGATGGAGGTATGCAGGGAACTGGCTGTTGGTTTTGTCGGCATTAGACCTCCGAATTCTTCAAGCATTGCATTTATTTATTATTAAAGGCAGCCGACAGCAAAAATGATATTCAGATTTACAATAGTATTTAATACCAATATTACTAGTAATAATACTTATTTCAATGGTTTATTTTTTAAATAGTTGTGATGGAAGAGCATAGGATATCATCATTAAGGGAATATACATGGAGCAAGTCAATATTTAAAACAAATATAATAAAAGCTAATAATACTAAATATATAGATAAAATAAAACGGAACAGATATAAATTCACTAAGAGAAAAAGAAATGTAACTGATATAAAAAATAACCAAAGAGGGTGGACGAGGATAGAGCCAACAAGCAGATCTTTGATGAATCTTAAAAACATCAAAGGATACCCCGAGGAGATAAAGAAAGAAATACAGAACCTGGGAATCAGTGAAGAGAATTATAAGGACAGAGAAAAATTTAGAAGGATAATAGATGGAAAGAAGATCCTTGCGGTGGACAGAGGAACGTTGAAGGGAAATAGGAAAAAGATGAAGAGGGCGTGGGCTGAAAGCAAAATGAAATCCAAGAAGTGATATACGCGTGGCCTTTATCGCGATATATAAATAAAAATTAGCAAAAAAATAATAATAAAAGAAACACAAATAAATCATTTAGTGGCTTATTTTTAAATCAGTTTAAATCACGCATATAAATATTAAAAAAAGTTCCATTGACCTCCAGCACGATGTCGCTATTTTTATAATCTAGATACCATTGAGAAACTCCTATCAAAATTTCAGCTGCAATAGAATGCAATTGTGGCTTCAGTCTAATTGTTTGTCTTAGGCGAGAGAGCCCGTTTTAAATGTTGGTCATTATTCAATCCGCCGTGGTTTGTCAATGCCAATCTTTGATCCAATATTTCTGTACACAGTCGTACACCGACTTTCACGTTTCAAGTTCAGCAATCGCGAAATCAATTTATATATATATATATATATATATATATATATATATATATATATATATATAGATATATATATATATATATATATATATATATATATATATATATATATATATATATATTTATATTTGTTTCTAGGGAAGAACCCTATACAAATAGAGCCTTTCTCTACTTACACAATTATCCTTAGACCTATTTCACTATTATTATTATTTTTTTTAAATAATTTAATTCAAATATTAAACACTAAACTAAAACTGATATTAATGAAAAATGCAAGGCATGAAATATTCAATAATATATGGCAATAATTATAATGCAATATTTAGTCTTAAGAATAATAACTATTTCTATTACTATTTAATAAAAAAGTAAATAAAAAAAGTAGGTGATTAATGTGTGTTTTCAATTAATTTTTTTTTTAATTTTATGAAAGAGAAATTTATTTATGTGGTATTTTTATAATTATTAAATATTTAAAAAATATCAGGGGTACCTGCCAACTCTATTTATTTCAGCATTTGGGCTTACAGGACTAGAATTGATCGCAATCGACTCAAAACTTAAAAATCTACATTCAACATTACCCCTTTAGACAGATGGGTTTTTCCAGGAGATATGGGCTGTAATATTCCATGTATTTTTGGAAGGAGAATCGAATGGTACCATCCCCAGTACCCCCCTACCTCATCATGGGGCCTGAATAGAGTGAAACCCGAAATTTTCGTGGTTTAAATTCCACGTGTATAAATTTAAATATTTTTGTTGCCCAATAAAATCGTCCGAAATATAGTTTGGTCCAACGATTTTTTTCAGAATTTGGAACATTTGAATTATGAATCTTAACGCAAAATTGCGCAATCTTTAGATTTTTTTTTTCCAGGAAAACAGTTTTTCCCTACTGTGTGGTGCACCGACAAAGTAATATCCGTAAGAAATAATAATTCATTACTTAGTAGCGACAGGCAACCGAAACTACGGCTAAAAAGTTCTCTCAACCACTGCTCAAATTGGCCCGATTTCAATGATTTTTTATTTTATTTCGTATCAATCAAATATTTATAATTTTTGAGAAATGCGCAAATAAAATATTCTTTTTGTTTTAATTTTTTTTTCCTTTATCTTCTCGAGGATGCACTAAATAAAGGGATAGTCAAAGGGCTGTAATGTAGTTAAATGGCATGGGAGATTGGCATCTATCAACTCAGTCTGTCAGTAAATGTTTAACTGTCACACATAGCACCAGTAGCACTGTATACTGACAGTGTTTCATTAATCAAATATTGGTGGACGAACCGTGTGTTTCCGATTCGGATTCCTGTCAGTTCAACTGCTCTCCTGAATTGACGTTTTCCATGGTTTGTTCCAACTTTATTTTCTGTTTTTCTGATCCAATTATACTGCATTGTTTCGGCAGAACCCTAAAATATATTTTTTGCAGGAACTGGTTCTTCAAAGTTCCATCGCTTCAACCAGCTAATTACAGATAAAGTCTAAATATTTTTCAGAGCATTAGGCATAAGCCCGTATTTTGTGCCCAGAATTAACTCCTTTTTAATGTGCTTGTAAATGCTCGTCAGGTTTGACAGGTCATCTTAATTTATCTTAATCCTTCAGTGATGAATCGTTTGCTTTACAGATCGCTTCAATCTATCACCTTCTACGGGCCATTAATCAGTTATCGATATGCACCTGTTATATAAGTCCTTTATTAGAAATTTCGGGGTTTATATCAAGCCCCCTTTTTAAGTGAGCACTACGCTTTTTATGTAGCTTGTAGTCTTTGAAAGGGTAATTTAGCATGTAACAAAAGATTCATTGGTGCATAATGTTTTCAGAATAATAACTTCATAGTATCTACAGAAAGATTTTTTGGAGTGGAATGTAAAACTGCTATTTGAGGAAAGAAATTTTAAAAAAAAGTGCAGCATACGTGTTTTTATAGAAAGAATATTATTAAATTAGTTTTATGTAAAATACTTCACCTAGTGCAACGTAATTTTGCTCTGCAATTATGTCATTAAAAAAGTAACTCGTATAGTCGGAAAAGGTTTCATTAGAATACGTAATATACCCGTGATTACAATTTATAAATAATTGACCGGGATCTACATGGGAACATGTGCAAAAAACATACAAAATACAATACCTATGCTTTTATATATTTTATATCTTAGCTAATGCTGGTGCGGTTTGGCTTACTTTGTTTTTGTAATGTAGAGAATTTAATAATCTTTCATATGAGTATCTGTAATGTTCTACTATGGGAGATGCATAGTATTCGAAGAACTACTGCTTTTTTTTTGGTTATAGAAATAATTTTTTTTCCAATTAGAATACGGGTTTTTTTCAAACCCATTCTTACTACACATCTTCAGTATAATGAGAACCATCATTAATTTCAATTTAATGAAAATTTCAGCTTCATATGTATAGTCGTTTTTGAGATACAGCTATGACTATTTAACTAATAATGATGACTATTTAAGTGAATAAATGGTAACTTTCTTTTATAGATATATATTTTTTACTTGAAATAATGCCCCTCTGTTACTACTTGGCAGAACTATAAAAAAAAGAAATCAAATTATATTATAATAACCAATATTTAGTATTTATGATTGGCTAATTTTTAAATATTTTGTGGTAGGTAGTTTGTAGAAGAATGCTATTGATGATATGAAATAAATATTTCTGTACTTATGGAGCCTATGCATTGCTACTAGTAAAAATATAGATCAAATCATATTTTGACCACCGATATGTTGCATTTCTGTTAGTTAGTTTTAAATTATTTTGTGGTAGCTTGTTGTAGAATGATATTGAATAATTGTATCTGGAATTCTGAAACCAATGCATTGGTACTAGGAAATCGTCTTTATTTCTTAGATAATAATAATAATTACAAAAGGCTTAGCAAATCCGAAGGTTGGCTGCCAAGTCACCTCCGTCCACCGACCACCGTCAGGACCCAAGATCAACCTTCATGAAATCCTCCCACCTGACTTTTGATCTATTTCTCAGACGTTTATTTCTTATGCTAGTTATTCGCACGGCGGATTTTTCCGTTGTGGGACGTGCCAACAGTAACACTGACAAATATGCCTAGCTTCCACATTAGACGGGAAAAAAAAAATTGGTAAATTTTACGCCGGCGTTAATTGTGCAGCTGATTGGCGCTGACGGAAGTTTTTGGATTTATTGACCGACGTACAGCGGATTTCTTCCGAGCGAAGATTCTACTGCGATAGGAAGTCACATCGGTTCCTAAAATAATTGCGTTCTAAAATAATCTCCGGACATCCAAAGTGTCACCCTTCCTCAACCCTTCAAACAATGGAAAACTCCAACATCATCTCTGCTTTGATTGATTGGATGAACCAAAATTATTCGATTTTTCTTTTTCTTTTTATCCGAAGACGATATACCAATTATGGTCATAGGCATATGCAGCATCCTTTATAAGAGAGTGCACTGACCCATAGTACCGGGGTATCCGTCCATACTCCCTAGTCTGGCTGGGAGTCCGGAGATATTCTTTATTTCCCTGTAAAAATCCTAAAAGAATCTGCTGTCTAAAACGTATTTTAAACAATTTTTGTGTTTAAATTAAACCTTTAAAAAAATTTAACACTCTTGGGCTACAAAAAATTTTTAGTTGAAGTTTTTTAACTTTTTTTCTAAACAACATATTTTTTTTGTTATGCTGAATAATTTAGATTTGCTTTTTATAGGAAAAAATGTTGCTGAGACTGAAACATTTGCAGGTGCTGGTGCTGCCTATGATAATAGCAGAAGCAGCTTTCTGTTCATTTCAAACTACACAAAGCAATCGATAATTTGAATAACACAGATTAATCTGATGTGAACTCAGAATTTATAAATATATTGTAACGTTCTAAAAATAATACTAGCTATGGAGAAAATAGAGGTCCTTTAAAGCATCTGATTTCAAAAATAGTCAGTTTTAATTTGATACAGGCTTAGATAGATCCTGCCGAGTTATTAAATCCAAGTTTGAGCTGAAAATGAGTGTGCCATTTAATAGATGCGATGCTAAATGCATTTTTACCTTATAGTGTAGGCTGTCCTGAACACTCTAGTGCGGAAATCATTGTGATATGGATGAAAATTGTCTAAGTTATGATTTTTCTCCTTAAAATATGTCCCTTCCGATACAGTTCTCGGATATGCTAAAATAATCACTGGCAGCCAAAGCATTATTTTAAAATAATAAATACTTTGATTACTGGAGCGCCTCTTATCTAAATTTTTTTTTTTTCTAATTTTAACTAATTTAATTAAACTACACTACATATTCCAGCTTATTCGTACGACGGCGACGGAAATTTTTCCGCCCTGTGTGTAACGTAAACTTTACGAAAAAATTTGCCACAATGCGCAAAATTGGTATGAGCGGCGACGAGAAATTTTCCGCTTGGAAAAAATCTGTCGTGTGTGTAACCGGCCTTTGGTTATTATGCTTATCATTTTAAAGCTACTGCTTACATTAATTCTTTCTTCATTTTTAATTCCACCAAGCAGTCATGTATACGAAAGCACACTAATGGCAGGACTGTGAATATTTAAAATAATAACTTAAGAATTTAAGTAAACGAGATCTGAAATATCTAATTGAACCGAAATTCAAGAGGGAAGGGTGTGCAAGATTAGAGGGGAAATGCTTGTTATTTTCAGTTATAAAATTATTCACTTAGCGTCTACTATTCAGAAACTCGATTGTAAGAATTAATAAGCTCATGTAGGTCCCATGCAACAAGAAAATTAAATTATTTCATTGTAAATAATAGACTAATTTATAGTTTTAGAAGGCTCTCGGACTTTCCCTCCCCCTTGGGGGTTATTCCATACCTCTCAATCCTCCGGGCAGCTCTCCGCCCTAACCAACTGGGACCCGGCAATATCGTATCGCCCAGGGTCCAGCGAAGTCTAGATCCGCTGCTGTAGATAAGGGTATAATACTTTCTACAATCCTTTACAGATGTATCGTAACCGCTTAAGTTACAGAAAGTGCAACATCTTAGAACTACAGTTAATAAATTATTGCTTAAGTACTTTTTTATTAATACAGAACGATTAACTATGTAAGTAATCATTGAACCGATCGTTAACGCAAATGGCTTTACCTAGACGTAGATAGTGCTAAGTCTGATGTTGAAGGGGTTTATTGGTGTTTGATGGAGGGTGATTTACAGGCAACGGTTCTTGGTGCTGTTGGCATTGAACTTCAAGGAACGCTAAGCTTTATTTTCGTGATGAAGGTCACTGCCATCTTACGGTACCTAAAAGGTAAATTACCATTTATTGTTTTTCAGGGTCGGGTTTTTAAATCAACTGAAGATCTCTATAAGCAAAATTAAGATTAACGAAATGTTTTATTTTAAATTGACTAAAATCATAAATGGCATTAAAACAATTTTTTTACCTAATTAATTAATTAATTAATAATAATAATAATAAATTAATTCTTGTTAGTAATATGGAATTGAAGAAATTGGAAAATTGAAGAAAGCACTTCATGACATTTCATCGCGCATGTACAGTCGATTCTAATATTTGCTGAAACGTGATACCCACGATATCACTAGTCAACTAGAATTATTGCGGGGATAAATCAGTGAAACCTTATTTAGTTAGAGGAAGGGTGGGAGAGTGGGGAAGGTTACAAATATAATCTTTCTAAGAACACCGGATTTTATAAAGCTTTGTGCACATATTTCTTACTGTCCTTCTAAAAAATTTAGGACTAAATAAACCATTTATGTAGTTACGATTCGGGTGATATAATTAATACTGTTGCATTACAACCGCAAGCGAGTCCTGGCTTACTTCAAAATCAATCGCCAAGCGTTTCTGTGGATGGCTATCATTATCCGTTCGGTTTTCCCTACTTAACGCTATGCCGACTGTTCGACGTATGTTGGATCTGGCAACCTTTTATCCATTTTTCCTAACGAATGGGCAGGTTTGAACAATGCATTTTGCTTTTTGCTCCCCCAACTGAATACATTCATTCAAAACTGAAAAGTTTTGAATGAATGTATATTTAAAAAGATAATTTTCTTTTGTTCTCTTCTGAGTATGAAGTTGAAAATTGTTTTTTTTTTTTTGTTAAATCATAATAAAAATCGTATAATTGAATTTTCTCCCATCTGTTTTTAATAGCTTGAAAGAAGGGAATAACTTCACTCAGCATTACTAAATATCGAGTTCTTGACCGAAAAGAGGTTTGACTCATTTAATCTATTATAGCTCCCCCTAGTTCGGCTTAGTAGTTGCTAGAAAGATTGGATATGACTTGTTTACTCATGTCTGCTTAATCGAAATATGTTCTTACGCCTCCTTGTTTGGTTGCTTTTGCTACTGAGACATCTAAATCTTGTAGCACATGCATCGTCGAGACGTGCAAATATTATGAAACGTAGTTCTTGTTTCCTTGTGTTCAGAATTAATTACATTTAGGATTGTCATAACTTTGGATATTCCGTCAATCGATCAACGATAATCACCTTTTTTTAAATTGAATTTATCGCTCATACTATTAATTTTATGATGGAAACTTTTCTATTTACCCTGAATTCTCATCTTTCACAGGAGCCTGCTATGCCGAGTTCGGAGTGAGGGTCCCGAAGACGACGGGCTCCGCCTACATGTACTCCTACGTGACAGTGGGTGAGGGAGTCGCCTTCATCATCGGCTGGAACATGGTCTTGGAGTACCTCATCGGTACTGCGGCCTGCTCCAGTGCGCTTTCTGCCTGCTTCAACACTATAGCAGGAGGTGCTATTTCCGAAGCCCTCAAGAAGCATATCGGAACCATCGTAGGTGAGTGAACGGTATGGTTAATGGGAACATAAACAATAACTCCAAATTGTTCCCTCTTTTTTTTCCCTGTAAGATACATACTTTTTGTTACTCAGTTTATTTAATTTATGCTGTTGCATATTGCTAAGTACCTACTTGATGAAGCAACTAACCTAAACAGAATATTAAATTGAATTGAAAATTGACGCAGATACATTTGATGATGGTTAAATCAATGGTCGATAATCATGGAAGAATTATACTTGTATTTGCAACAATTAAGAAAACAATAATATACAATGGTTTCGGAGTATGTTGGCTCAGTATCGTAAATATGTATATGTTCGTTAGATGTTACCAGATATTTTTAGGAAAAATAAACAGCATAGCAAATCATTATTCAAATAAAATTCCTTTTGTCTATACGAGTCTATGAGAGCAAAAGCCACATTTACTTTAGGCCACTTTTTCATTTCATTTCTTTTATTTTCTAAAAACAAAATTATTTGGATAGACCAAGAGCTTATATCTATCAGTACATTTGACAAGTAGGTTTGCAAAAGTATCAAACACCAATATACACCTATAGTGTGCACTGTATGAACAAAAAAAGTCAATATTGAAGTTTTTATGACTTTGTGGGTTTAGGCCATTTATGTTCTCATAGCTTCATATACCATAGTATAACTTTTGCCAGGTTTATATATGACGTTCCTTCTACGTACATAAAATTCAATTTATGGAGACGTCCTTTTTTGGGAAGAATCATTTTGTATTACTGCTAATGCAACTTCTTCATAATCAATCATCTTGGTTTGAGATGGGAGAAGAGAGAGGAGAAAGCTGTAGGAGATGGAAGGAATTGCTTAACTACAGTAAATTCTACCTTTAGCCAGTTGGGATGGTACTTAGAAGTTAGTTGGGGTGATTACTCGATTTCCTGAAATTGATTTGTTCATTGATCTTAAAGAAAAAACAAACTGATCATCTAGAATATATCTCTTTAATAATTACAGTAAAGTTTTAGTCCATTTTCTCTCCATTACTAAGGACTGTTTGACAGGGAACAATATTGGAATTAGGTCTGACCCATCGATTACCTGCAATGAAGAAAGTCCAACTGTCTGCAATAACTCATTCGGAATGGCTTTCTAGATAAAAATGAATTAAACCTAATTTCACTTAAAGGTTGCTCAAAATTAAAAAAAAAAATCAAAGTGCTCTTAATTTTTTTTATGATTATTTATTTAGAAGAAAAAAAAATAAATTATGATTCTGTATGATTCAGTTCTGAAATTATATTAATTTACGTCATGCCACCGTTTACCTCTTTTTCAATAGAGACTTATGAACTTATGAGTTATCAGGTGGTTGCTTGCTTTTTACAGAGGAAGTGTCCCGTAATATTGTAATAAAAACAGTGCAATACTGTATATGCATATCAATAAGGATCTTAATCCACAGGAAGGTACATCAGAGGAATGGCATATGAATTAAAACCATTAAGTCATTCTTTTGAGGCTACAATCATAGATTCCATATTTTAAATTTACTATTGGCAGTGGGGTTAAGCAAGGTGAAATACATATATGTTGTTACCTGTGAAAAAGCTTATAGCACCAACGTAATTTTCGCTTCCATATGCTGTAATCATAACTAATTTCTTTTAATTTTTGTTAGACTTATGAATATAAGAATTGGAATAATTAAATGTAAAGTTATGTTGACAAGAAATCAGTAATTTCGAGAATAATTTAAGAATAGTTATAATTTAAATTAATAACTCACCGTTTATAAATCTGTATAAACTACATACTATTAATACTTTGTGATCCCAGCTGATTTTTATGGCAAAACCGGCATTAACCAGTTTTTTGGAAACTATAGGGTGCAGCAAAAATAGCTGAGACATTTCTAGGCTAAATAAAATCCAAATTAAGTATATGAAAATATGTTTTTTATTATCATCTGAAAGTACCTAAAATGTCATTTCAGTCACAATTACTAATTAATTTTAGTTACAGTAATTAATTTGTTTTAAAAATAATGCCTAATAAGTGAGTGCCGTTGTTACACACACACTGGTGAAGGCGTTCAGGAAAGTTGTCCATCAATCGGCTAATCATTTCTTTTTTAATGGCATTCACTCCCTGTCGGATTCCTGGTTTTAGTTTGTCAATAGTGCGACGGCGATGAGCGTATACCTTTGATTTGAGGTAGCCCCACAGAAAATAACACGAGAGTTCAAGTTGGATAACCGGAAGATGAATGCCTTAACAACGGCATTTACTTAAGTGGCATGGATTTTATAACTGATTAATTACTGTTACTAAAATATGTTTCTCAATTTGAAGGAATATTCCAAGAAAGTGCAGCACAGTTAAAATTTAAAAATCAAATACTGCTTTTAATAGCATGTTATATTATTATACATATGTTATTAGACAAAGGTGACAAAATAGTATATAGTTTCAAAATAGCCAAACAAATGTAAAATAAAGCGAAAGTTACCAAAATATATAATAACATGACTATGTAAATAGTTTTTCTTAATAAATATGTGTGGGATTAATATAGTCTTTTATATTTTACAAAATAAATTAGATTATCATTAAATATCGTAGCATTGTTGTGGTCACTAAAATAAATTAATTAATTACTGTAACTAAAGTGGTATTTTAGGTACTTTCAGATGAGAATAAAATATTTGTTTAATATTTTTATTAATAAATTAAATATTTAAAAATATTTTGGATTTTATTTAGCCTGAAAATGTATCAGTCACTTTCGCCGCACTCTATATTTTAAATAAAAGCTTACAGGAACTAACACTAATTTACCACCAAAAGTATGTTTGTTATACCTTTTTGGACTCTGGGTACAATCAGTAAGTTAAACGTATTTAATATTTATTTTTTCAACTTGTTCAATTTCGTTTCTAGCTTTCTTTCCGCTTCATTCCAAGTTATAATTGAACTCAGTTTTTAAAAATTTGTCATTTAAAATCCTTTGCCTCTAGGAACTTCAATTTAATCTACCCTACATAGATAACCACCACACACACCATAAGTAGACAATTCATGCATAATAGAAATTATCGAATAAATACTTGAATATGAAGCCTTAAAGTGGAAGCCAAAATTCATGCAGCTGAATGAAAATTAAGTATGTTATTCTAATAATGATAGAACAGATAGATTGATATTATAAAAGTAATATCCAAAAATAACGTGAGTCATCAACAACATTTATTTTATTTATTTATTATTATTATTACCTTTTATTTATATTCTATCTTTGTTTACAAATATACACACCCGCGCAAGCAGACTTATACACATAGCAACTTCTGGTGTTTGATCCATTATACTTACAATTAGTTTTAGTTTGTTCCACTTTGGAACTTGGAATTAATGCAATTCCAAGTTCCAAACTGGAACAAGTATATTAACCACTAATAAGTGGCAAATGTATTAAAGCAGCAAGGCGCATCATGTACAACGGTTGTTAACTCTCCAAATGAGTTTTACCAATTTCTTAACCAGCGTAATTAGCAAACGGGAAAAGGGCCATTCCATTAAAAATTACAACCCTTTTATGCACCAGTCGTAATGGAACAACATCATTTGGCTACAATCCTTTTTTCATGGACGCACAAAATTTATAAATTATAATTTATATAATTTATTTTTTATTTGATTCAATTTTCTATATTATTTACCATGTAGGTTAAGTAATTTTGAATATAGAAACATTGAAATTACCTCAATTTAATGTAAGTAAAATTACAACAGTTTTATTTCAAAAATAAAAATAAAAAAGATGATTTAATAAAAAAAATTATTTATTAATTTATCACGGTCAATATTGATGAGATTAGAATGGAAATATAAGGCGCGTGTTACAATTTGCGTACATTTGCGAAACATTTGAGAAGAAAAATTTTGAGGTTGAATGTACAATAATTGTGGAAACTAATTTTTTAAAGTAATATTCCAATCAGTATTCCTGTGCTGGATTTGAAAAAAAAACAGGCTATATTCTCCTGTAGAAGGCGGAAAGATCCCGAGTGTACTACTTGGTAATCTGGTTTGCTCATCAAGTTCGTACAAAATCTGTATGCGAAACCGAACCCTCTTTTTCCTTCTAATCTCGCTAATTAAGCGAGACCGTTGGAGGTTAATTAAAAAAATGCCTAAATTAATCAATTATATAATATAAGAATTATTTCTGAAATGTTTTTATTAATTCTGTAAAGCCTACTGTAATTACAGTCGACTTTATGTATTTAATAAATCAAATTTGGTAATTATTAGACCCATTGAATCATGAATCCAATCAAGGCTCTATTTTGGAATCCTCCCACCTTGCAGTTTGTATTTTTTTTTTAATTAATAAAGACTAACAGTGCTCAAATGGTTTAAAGGTAGGGGCTTCCTATTTGTATAATTAAAGAGAGAGGTCTGCATCGAATGGCTTAACAAGCGTTATGGGAGTAAACGAACTATAACATTTCCGTTCATTCACCCTAATCATTTATAATCCATCGCTTGTATTGATTTATAGTTATATTGTATTAATCCATAGTTATCAAGCTTTTTATTTTTTATGAATCACTAATATGTTCGGAGCGGATCGAAGTTCAAACAGAATTATTATAAGTTGATCCGTACACTTCTAAACTGCTTTTATCTAAGAGACTTTCTCGTAAAACCATTCATTTTGTATCTATTACCATGATTAATAAGAATCAGGATTAATAATAGTAAGTTCAAGGGTAATCAAGAGATAGGTCGGTGGGGCTTAGTTCGATGTTTAAGAAGTCATGGTATGGTGCCTTAGTTTGCAAAGCTCAAAGTCCACGGAACATTTAACAAGAGATCCAAACTTTGCTAACTTAGAGCCCCAAAGTCCGCAGGCACATTAAATAAGCTATGATCAAAGTAAGATTTCAAGCCGACCATGTGGGTAAAAAACTTTGGAATCTCAAATAATTTAATTTCTATGAGCGAAAGTTAAAATTGTCTTATTACTTTTCTAATAGAATTAGAAATATTAAAATTTAAAACAAAATAATGTTATTGATGAATAACAAGATACTTTTGCGAAAGTGTTTTAGAGTAACATAAAATTTAGGTAGAAGTTCTTTCTTAATAACATTCTTAAAAGTTCAATTAACAATCTAGGATGAATTAAAAAATATACCTTTATATTGATAAAATAAAAATAGTTGTACGGGTTTAAAAAAAAAAAAATAATAAAATTGGTAGAATACTTTATAAACTGGGAAAAAAATTAGAATGTTGAGACTCCTTATTACCAAAATATCTATATTCTTGAGAAAGTTCTTCGAAATTTACATAGGGTTACTAAAGAAGTAATGAATTCCCACCCAGATAAGATTTGCAATTGAGCTGAACATTCCAACAATTTCTGACACAACCGATACTACATATTATAATTTCTACTAAAGACATCAAATTTGTTTAATTGATTTTGAAAATTTGTTGATTACAAAATAGTCTATTAAAACAATAGTTAAAATATTAAAGTTCATTGATTTTACTAGACCACGGAGAAGGTACACCTGGGTAGCGTGTTTCGCTTGAGCGTTAGTAGGTGTCAAACGATTTTTTGAGCAAACGGCGCAACCGATTTTTAGGTTTAATGGCTCAAATAATTTTTTGTCATCCCGTGAATGTTTTGAAACATTTTGAGCTCAAAATACTATAGAAATGCTGCTTTAAATGAGTTTAATCTGTCCGTTTGACGGTATCTAACGATTTTTTAAGCGAACTGCTCGACAGGCTCAAATTGTCCAGTGAATTTTCGTGAATGTTTTTTAACACTGGAAACTCAAAATACTGAAAAGTATTTTCGGCTTTTTGTTAATTTTATTCTTTATATAATTTATAAGTTCATGATCACATAGTACTAAATTAGAAAGTGCCAGTAGTTGAAAAACTAAAAACGTTAAAATAAACTTTAAATTAATAAAAAACCGACTACTGAAATAACATTTAAAGCTTACAACGCTATTTGTCCTAAGGGATATCTACTCAAGCACATTAGTGGGTTATAGGTGAAGTTGTCGCCTATGAATATTGAACCTCGGTGTAGTAGTTGGGGCAGTGGTAGCCTTCCACTATACATTCCGTTCCTTTCATCTGTCCATATGAAATTACAGAAAGTTCTTGCATCTTTGCATTTAAACCTACAGAAAGTAGGTAAATTAATGTATTGAGTAAAGGAAGTGTCTTCATTTTCGTTTAGGTTTTGAAAGCATCCATATTTCGGTAGTTTGGGTTTTTATTTTTTATTAAATTTTATTTTGTAATATTAATAGGTAATCGCGCATTTTTAGCACTTAGTATTTTTTTTTTACTTAACTTTTTTTCGTTATCTTAATTTTACGATCTTTAATTATTTATTAGTATGACAACTGACTCAGTAATACATAGATTAAAGCTAAAGTTTATAATTACAGTTGGTGTATTATTTAATTGCTTAGTAATTGAATATTTTAACGAATCGAGCAAAATCTGAATGTAGTTATGTGCAGGATAATTTAGTTCACAATACCCTATGGCTAAATTTAGACCCAATACCACTAACGAGCCGGCTCCACATCTCTCTCCAATTAAATCAGAAATAATTCGGTCGACTAGATCCGAATATGTAACTATTTTTGCCGAATCCACCATTAACTACAGTTAATATATTTTTTTTTTAATATTGATCGCCTTGTTCACTAATTTTTTTTTTTTAATAATTTCTTTTATTTTCGTCGCTATTTCGTTCTTTTACATTACGTTGCTCACTTGTCAGTACAAAAAAACCGTTTATTCTTCAGTAGCAATGAAGACACACTTTCGGTTTGTTTTAATAGGAGTGCGGTGCATACCAGACATGCGGAGAGAACTTTTCTAGGAGAACTAATGTATTATAAACATTCATTTGTACTTAAGTTTTAATTCTTGGTCAATCAGTACCTCCTTTAATCTATGAATGTAAATTTCTGGATAGCCTCGTCATAGCTCTCTGCCTGCCCACTAATAGCGTCGACTCCTTCAATCAGTATGCTGACAAGATATTTCTATCTTACCTTTATAAGCAGGTGGAGAGTGCCCACTTGTGTTTGACTTTGAAGTTGGAGAGTGTTTGGGTTACCACCTTCTTGGAGAGATTGAAGGAGTCTACCCGAGAAAAAGGAGGTGAGGGAATCAGAAGGATAGTTAATGGCACACCAAACTTCCACGAAATTGGATGGACTTTCTTCGAGACTTAATAAGTTTTTTAATTCCATGATTGTACAGTTAAACTGGTCACCAGGCAAAGATTATGCCACAAAAGAGAAAACAATTGCACTAATCGGTTCGAACGCACCCATGGAAAATTGCAATCATGAAAGGCTTGTGGTTCATATACTCTATTCACTACAACCAGGGGTAAAGGGTATTCTTGAGCGTACTGTAGACACATATCTGATTATTTGCTACCTTGGAAAATGTAATCTTTTCCAAATAGCTATTTGGTAGTTATTTCGTTTGACATGATCCTTATGAGCATTAATACCAGATCAAAACAGCTCTTTGTTTAGAAGATTCGAAGATCGCAGTTGGGCAGAAAAATGATGAAGTGCTGCGCAACTAAAGTGGAAGAGAGTCTCTTTTGTCCCAGACTAGCGTGAACTTGAAACATAAGATTACTTTATGAAAATGAATCATTTTATGGTCTGTTTTAAAAATAGGCGGGATACTTTATTAAAATTTTCATTTAGAAAAATTCAAACATCAGTTATAGAAGAAACAAACTTGAAGATAACCGCAGGTATCAAAAAGTGCAAAAAGCTTTTGTTTCTATATTTTATTTGGTATTACGTCATAGCGCAGCCGGTTATTATGAGAACATAGGTTTTTAGGTAATTAAGTATAATTGTTTAATTAGTAGTTGGTTATTTATTACTTTAATTATGGCTCGTCTTAAAATTGTTGATGGCCCTTAAATTATTGTACTGATATAAGCTAGTTGGTGCAATTAAACTAAATGATGTCGATAAATCTGACAATTATACGATTTACAAATAGTCATTGATGTGGAAGAGGACTAAAAGCGCACAAGGAAAAACGTTATGAAGGAAAGAATATTTTATTTGATCATGACTCGAAAAGGATACATTTTGCGTCGATTATACAAATGTTTATTTGAAAGATATTCAAATTATATATCTATATATAGATATATTCAAATTAGACCTAATGTTGATTCAAGGAACCTAGGCAAAAATGATAAAACACGTTGAAACTGCTTTATTTTATATCTTGAACATGGAAAATGATATCGACATGTTTTTTTTCAGCAAAGCATTTCATTTTTTAAGGGGATTAAAGGAAAAATATTAACATTAAAAAATTATTGATTTTTGGTCAAATAAATTTAAAAAATGTGTTTTAAATTTAAAACTAGCCCCATAAATTTTTCCCACAATAAATTAAGATTTTGATACGTCACACCAAAAAACCTTAATTTTAAAATATCATCGAAAAGAAAAAAAAAAAAAATCAGTTCCGAGGATGCTCGAAATTTTTGAGCCACGAAAATTACGTTTGGATTTGAACCTCTGTATCTCCTTTTTAGTGTATCAGATATCGGCGTCTCTAGGCTCTTTAGAAAGAAGGGTGTTTCTTCTTTCCATACTTATGAACAACTATTACATTATCTCAGAAAGCGTAAAAAAAAAAGCCAATTAAGTGCTTTTCGAATATTTTAAAAAGTGAATAATTGTTTTTAAAGAAGTATGAGCGCACTTCATGTTTTATTTAATTAGGATTTTTCGTTATTGTTGGCCGTTTAATAGACAAAAATTGTTCTTAAAATCTCCACTTTCGTGTGAACAACTTGAAAACATTGATTTCACTGGTGTTTTTTAGTGTTTAAGCCATTTTTTTTTCTTTATTATCTTATGTCTTATAATTCTAGGAATATTCAGCTTTGAAAACTGGTCAATTGTAGCGAGATTAAGCCTATGATGATTGATACCAAAAAACTAAGTCAAGTAAAATTCGTTAATCCACCATATGTGCCAATTTGGCACAGTGTGGCCACTTTTTTTTCTGGGAACATTAGCTTTTTTTTAATCACTAGTCACAAGGAACACAACTATGTGCAATTTAGCGGGATGGAGAGCGGGAGCTGGCTCACAGAATAAAACATATTTTTGTTATGCGGTTAGAAGTTGACTATATTAAAGGGAAAAAGGATGCCTAAAGGCTTTCAAGAATAAGGAATGGTATATATTGATCAGACAAAAAATATATAAATACATATTGAAAGCTTTAACCCACATCACTTTTTGTGTGGAAATTTTGTGTCCTTTATCTTTTTAATATTAGAATTTTACATCATTTTGGCCATTGGAAGAGCGTGTAAGGTTGTTGGATTGATGGATAATGATTTTCTGGAATGATAATCAGGTATATGCCTACGGGAAAAAGAGTGAAGGATTGACGGAGACGTATATAGGAGAATGGTATTAACGTATGTTTTTGTTTTAGTTCCAGCATTGAACCTCTGGGCTTGCTAAGCCTTATTGCAATTAAAATTATACCTTATCGCTCGTGTATCCTCTGATAAGAGTGAAATCCAGGAGAAAATTGTATTAAAAAAAAGTGAAATACTTTGATCAGTTGAATAAAACAGAATGTTTCTTAGGCAGAGTGGTGCAATAAGATATAAGATAGAAATAGGAGAAAGAAGGAAATCTTTCTGATCCTCCACTCGACAGGATATTGCTTATACGCCCCAGAGAACGACATGTTGTGAATATGGTCTATAAACAGGGTAGAGGGAGGCATGACTTGAAAGCCCCAGGACGCTTACGAGTGTTTTATTTCTTTTATAAAAATATCCCTGTTGTGAATATTGGAATAATGCAGAAGTAAATTGTGTTCGTTTGTATCCTTTGTGAATGCACAAAGGATACAAACGAACACAATTTACGATACACAATTTACACAATGGTGCATTGTGTATTATATATCATTGTAGATAATGATATTCAATGTTTACTTTTTGTCACATTTGCTAAGAGTGTAACGTTTATATACAAAAAAATGTTTTTGTTAAAAAACAAAAATTAATTAATTGTCATGAATGTCTGCCTATTTTTAATATCTGTCCTTATTAAATTATAAACGTCCATTTTAAACAAATCTGCAATTGTAATTTGTACAATTTTACAAATAAGTGTTACTGATCCTTAAGTTTTGTTTTTTCTTAATCCTAAAAAATTTCCTTTGTTATTTCATTAACCCCAAAAAATTACCCTTTATGCTTCTTTAACCCTGAACAATAGCTGTAATTGTTTTTATACTAAAAAGGATGAAAAGTTGGAATCTTCCTATTTATCGAAATTTCCATATATCGAATTTTTTTCAAGGAACCTTAATGTTCGATATATAGAGGTTCGACTGTATTTATACTTATCCGAAATTCCCAATATCGTGTTCTACAGGTTATGAGACGGTTTTTAAAACGCACCCCTACCCCCAGCCGATAACAAAAGTATATTATTTTCGGGAAATTTACAACTAAAAATAGTAATAATAACAAAAATGCTCAGTATTATGTCTATCAGCAGTTCTCTAGAGAAATAACTCAATTGTCCAATTAATAAGATTGAATTGGAAATGATTTTTTCGTTTTGTTTTTTTCATGAGCTTAGTTGATTTTTACTGTAACATATTCTTTATTCAATTTGGAGTGAACAGCAAATCGAACCGATTCAGACACCATCAGGATTGAAAATCACAAAATTATATTAATGTTTACTCTGCATGAATAAATATATATTGTTATGCAGTATTATACTTGCAGACTGGAGATAGTACATTCAACTTTAACTGCCTCTAGATGAAGAGTTAGTACGCCATTTGCAAACATTATATCATATATTGTTGACCGGTTTGTCTTGTACTGCTATTTGAGAGACTAATGGTTTTGTTTTATATCTTCTAAAATCTGCCTAATTATAATTTTTTTAGTATTTTTATGCATTTTGTCTATGAAATATAGGTGGGCTATTCTACGCAAAATGACGTTTTCGGGTGTGATCAGTTCAGCGTGCACACTCTTAGGGATGTCGTGATTCGAACATTTCTTCAAAGACTCAGCTGCTGGAGCCTTCATTCTGGGTGTTATCGATATAAAGAGTTTTCTCTTTGGGATAACCTTCTTTGGCGATTTCTTCTTTGGCGAGAGGGTGAGCTGGTGAGACATTAGGATACAGAAGAGTAATTTGGTGTTAGTGCTGTTTGTGGTATTTTCCTTCGAAGATTTCTTCTCAAGATTCAAAAAGTTTTCGGAGCTATCTAGACTAGCGGGATGTTCTACGTATTATCTTAATCTCACACCGTCCTCTCTTCATATTCTTCATGAAAGAAGAAGGATCAGTAGCGTCAGGAGGCAAATTTTCATCCGACTCCATAGCTATCTAGGCTTCATCCTAATGTGAGTTTCAAAACATTCAGGGCTATCTACGTTTCCTTTGGAAAGTTTTTGAGAGCTGTGGAACGCGTTTTAAAAGTGCACAACATTATGCGAAAATATAACACATGTGACGGTCTTTACGTAAAGTATCTAAAAATCATGACCTACTTGATGAAAATTTGAGAAATGAAAATAACACTTGGGATAGATGGGAAGCGTCTTTCCTTACGCCCACATAATGGCTGACTGACGCCGAAATCAAATTCGTCACCAAAGCAATCTGCTGGTAGTTCAAAGTACCAAAAAAGATAGTGTGACGGTCGCATCTAATTTTGAAAACTGAACTTTCACCAACCATTTCATAATTCAAACCACTGGATACACGGGACTTTCTTCAATTTTGCAGCTTATGACTATATACTTCGGTTTGAAGAAGACTTCCAGTGCAAATATGCTGAAATGCAAACAATATCATGTTCGAGAGACCACTCACCCTCTCGAATACGCGTGACGGTCTTTACATTTTGATGCTATTATATCAAATTTCAAGTATAACCGGTGTGAGATGACACCAACAAATTAATTCCAGTAACAAAGGGTATTATTCTCAATTTTTTTTAGAAAAAAAAAATTGTGAAAAAACGGAAATTTTTCGGTCAGTGGAAGCAAATACAGGAAATTTGGTCAAAACGTCATTTTGTGTAGAATAGCTCAGGTATTTTATCGATCGTCAACTTCACCTATGTAGTAAGTACATTTCAGCACTAAGGAATGGAAACTGTTGGGTAATGTCTAGTCTATGTAACATATCTGCTTGCAAATAGTGCTATAACAAAATACATATAATAAAGTGCATAAAATATAAAAAACCAAACCAAGGAAAAATCAGTAGGGATGCTAAAAAAAATCTTAAATATTTTTTAATCGAAACTATACACTTAGCAAGAGGTACTTACTTACTGCATCTGTGAAGTTGACCATCGATACACACAACGAGAAAACATCGTAGGTCCGAATAACTCTTAAGTCTATTAATTATAACAATCGGTACAGCGAACTCCTGTGGGCCTCTGTTTAAAATATCGCGTTATTTTGTCCTCTCGTTTTCCCTGTGGAAATAACTCGTAGATAAGTCTGCAACCTTCAGTAGACTAGTTTTTTGTGGCTCTTGTGAAACTGGTGAAATAGGCGTCAAAGTTTTTCTAGTTCTCCAATCGATATATTCAAAGAAATTACATTATATTAAGACATTCATTCATTACGGGACAAATTAGATAGGGGTACGATGGTAACAAACAATATAAGAAGATAACTACTAGTTTGAAGTTATAAGAGTATGAAAAATATATCAAGACGATTGTGATAATTACACTAATAATGAAAAATGATGTTAATCAATAACGTTGACAATGAGAATTATATAATGTGAAAAGAAAGAAAGAAAGATTATTATTCGTATGTAAGATACAATAAAATACATGAAAACTATAAGTAAAAATAAAATAAAGAAGATATAAAGTTATATTAGGTTAACGATAAAGTAATATAATCATAATTTAATATGACATACGGTGAAATAATGAATGCAATTGAAACATGAGAGGAAAGAAGAAAATGAAGAAAGAGGAAGGAGAAAAATATTTAATAATATGTAAAACCTATCGACCTTCGACCTATCGGCTTGGAGTTGTATAAAAATCAGCGCCAACAAAACCAGTGCCAATGGAGTTCTGTAAACCAGTGCCAACGGCTGATTTGTAGAACTCCAAGTCTGTTGGTGTGTTTTTCATATTATTATACATTTTCTCCTTCCGTTCTCGTTACGGAAATATCTAATACTTAAATTCAATTCCATTGACAAGCTATTCACTTCCAATGATAATTTTTGTTTATATTTTTTTCTTTAGTTTAGCTTACAGTATTAATTATAATATAAATATTGCTTTTATTGTTCAGTGTTTGAGAAATCATTACAAGCCTGGTATTGAATTTATTTTAAAAGTTACCATTTCGGGTCATGTCTGCTACGTAGAGTATTACGAGGGGATAGGGGTAGTTTAATTTGTTATAAAATAAGAAGTACCCAAGATTTTACAAAAGATTTTGGATTTTAGGTAAGAAACATAGACAGCCATTCAAATTAAATCTCGGACTTTAGAATCTAACTGAAATTTATATTCTTCTAAATTTTTTATTAATACAATGCGATTTGGTTCGATCAGATTAAGGCTCTATATCACTAATGTCTATGTTCTATGGGCAACCAGCTGACAAATATTTTAGGCCTGAAATGTAATTTATCACCTGAGTCATGAAGCTATTAAAAATAAATCAATCCCTAAAGCAATTATTACCGGAGCCATATTGGCAATTTCAGGTGGAATCTTGTGGCAGTAGCATGTACATGGGCAGCGTATTCTCCAAATGAAATTTCAGCCGGAACGGCACCCTCAGCCTGGGACGGCACAAAGCTGTGATTTATGGTACCGGTGCTATCAGAACACTCTTTACTCACAACCGCTCCTCTCATATTTCAAACCTTTCGGAAAATTCTAATATTTTTATTTTAAGGGAGATTTTCCTAGGCAGGTTAAGGTGACAAATAATTTTTATAATATATCTTTTATAAAAGCCGTTTGCAGTTGGTGCCGATTCCGTCTTAAATATATAACTAGATGTTATTTAGTTATATTTGATGGTGAAACTAAAAGGAGGAAAAAAACATAATTATGGGAATAATATTTATTAGCTTTTAAATATTTCAAAATATTATTATTAACACATTTGTGCCCAATATTTTTTTGTCAGAAATTTTTTAATCTCGTTGTTTTTTTGTAAGTCAAAATAACTTATTTATTAATGGAAAAATAATTTTTAAAATCTTTGAATAGTGTAACATACAATTTTTTTATGGATCGTTATCGACCCACTGGGCATACCAAAATCTAGAGAATTCATGTTTTTTTTTTGCTTTTTTTCTTGTTTAATTTTTTTTTAAAAAGAAAGAATAAAAAAATATTTTTATAATGAAGAAAACAATATAATAATATACATTATTTATATGAAAGTTAAACATATATATTTGAAAGTTAAATTGCTGTTTAATGATTAAATTACTACTTCCCTTTTGAATGATAAATTGACTAAAGATAAAACATACTGGCGGCTTAAAATCTAAGCATTGTTTATGGCAACATAAAAAAAAAACAGAAAATTATTGGTACATACCATTTTTCCCTCTTATTCCAATCCTATAATTTGAAATATTATTGTCAAGCTGGTCTACACCTCCCATATATGTGTTATACATTTTTACAACATATGATTGTCCTATTTTCATTTTCTTCGTTTGCTCTTTTTGGCACCGAGGGGATTGGCACCGTATTCGCTGGACAATAAAGTTACACAACTGTTGTCTTTTCAGTCTAGGACAAGGAGTCAGGATCAGACCTGCAAAGTCACCTTCCGAGCCCTTCCTTCTTTTATATTTTATAGCAGTAGCCAGTCTATTTTATAACAGATGGCGTATAACTGGATTACTTTCCGTAATGGGGTGATTTGATTCTCCTGGTAATAATAAGATTAATTTTTTTGCTAATGAAATATAATGACAATTAAATTCATTGGTAAATTTAATACTGAATATTTTTCTTTTATTAATTTATTGAAATTTACAACTGTATTAAGAAGAAAATACAACAAGTAAATGTGAACCATGATAAAATGATTTATAAACCACTTAAATTTACTTCATGTTGGTAAACCTGAATTCCAATAGAAATTCTAAACTAAAAGCTTCCCAGACCATTTTCAGAGGCCTCGCCGGATTATAGAGAATCAAAGAGGAAGTAAGGTTTGAAACTAGTGGGTTCGGGTGGGAATGGAGTTTGTAATGGAAGTTAAAATTGGCAACATTCGGGACATTAAGATCATTATGGATGATTTTATTAGTGACAAAGTAAGGAAGACATTGCCTTGAGTAACATCAACAGACTCAGAAAAGAGGTATATACAGGCACTATTATAATTTATTTAGTAAGATCTGTAAGTGAGATAGGAACGGATAATGAGTTTGTAAAGCAGTCCCGGGAGCCAGAGTTGGGCAGAAGCCTGTCCTACGTCGAAAAAGACTACCGTGCAATACAATCCGCACTCCAATGCAGAGAAGACAACTTCCACCACACGATGACATTGGTGGATAATGGTGTGGGATTTTCGGAATCCAAACCGGCAATCTGAGATTATGCGATTAGAATCTATGATGGAGTAGAGGCGTTTGAGGACGAGTTTTCCAGGATTTTGCCCATTAAAGATAAAAGAGATAGGACGGTAGGAGGATGGGCATTCTGGTGTCTGTTTGGGTTTAGGAATTATTTTGACTGTAGATAATATCCAAGGGTCGGGAAAATATTTGGAGCTGAGTACATCATTATAAATCCACGTGAGGAATAGAATTTTCGAGGAAGAAGTTTTAAGATATGAGATGTAATTAGGTCACGTCAAGGAGATTTGCGGGATGGTAATCCGTGAATAATATTATATATTTTTGAAGGAATTCTTTAGGCGGAAGGGTCATTTGGAGGGGAATATTTCATTCTGGTTCGATACATTCAAGGTGAATTGGATTAAAGATATCAGGGTGGATTAATTGTTTTTAATATAATCAATTTAATAAAAAAGAATTATTTATATTTTTGATAATGCTTCTCACAACTCATTCAGGCCATTTTCACTTCAAAAATTAAGGTAAAATTTTTTTTTATTCACAATGAAATTATCAACTTGCTTCAAATATACTTTTTCTGATATTTAAAATACTATAAAAATATCAAAGCCAATTAATGCTGGACACGTTATTTTACTGACATATTTTATAGATTTTTGCTCTATAAACTAATTCTATAACTGTTTCTATAACAGTTCTAATCATGATAATTAATTTTTAAACTGCACGAATTCTATGTAAAATAATTAAATTAAATACGAAGATCACGTATAGGAATATTTCTACTAACTTTACAAGAAAGATATTGTAAGAAATCGTTATGGTCCGCCTTACCGCAGGAAATTGCTCGTTGTGTGGAGAAGGTGCACGGCATCCTGTCAACAGGGTTTACAAGTTTCGATGAAGCAATTTTCTATGGAAGGGCTCAGAATACAAAAGTTTTCTGAAAATATCTAAAAATGCTATTGCAGTGAAATCATTTTGATCGTATTAAGGAAAAGAAAGATGAAATAAATACATCCACAGATATATATATATATATATATATATATATATATATATATATATATATATATATATATATATATATATATAAACTAATATATATATATATATATATATATATATATATATATATATATATATATATATATATATATATATACAAAGTTATGAACAAAAGTCTACATACACCCAACAAATTGATTAATTTGTTTTATAAAAATTATATTATTTTTGTTTTCAATTAACAAAATTATTTTATTCTGAGATAGTTTAGGGTAGAAATAATACTTCGTATTAAAATACTTAGACAGTGCTTTATTTTATAGCTCAGTAATAAATAAACACAACTAATTAGTTAATAATTAAGATTCAACTCGAAATTCCAATCGTCCCGGGCTACTGTGTAGCTCAATTGGATACGCTATAACTCATGATTCTGTTGGGTACTAATTCTAAAATGTTGGTACTAATTAGGCACTAATTCGTGTATAAGTTTCAATACAAATTTCCAAAAGTGCCGGACCAGCGAAATGCACCTCGAGCTGTGTTTATTTTTTAGCGAGCTATCAAATAAATATTGTCAAAGTATTTTTGCAAGAAATATTATCTCTAAACTATCTCTGAATAAAATAATTTTGTTGTTTGAAAAAAAAAATAATAGAAATAATACAATTTTTTGGATGTGAATATGGATTTCTGTATGTTCGGTATATCTATATAATTAGCTAAGTATATATATAAGAAAAGAAATAAATATATATATATATATATAACTAGCATATATTGTTATAATTGTTTAAAAAATTATAATAATTAATCTAAGGATCTAAAATATAAAGAATGACTATATAATTTATAAAATATATTTCCTGGTATAACTTGAAACTTGTTTTAATCCAAAATTATAACGTAAAAAACTATTATCCTTTCTACTGTTCATTATGGATGGATAGTGGCAACTTACGCTGAAACAACGCGTTAACGTCTTCGAGAATTAGGTATTACCTATGATATTCGAGTCAGAAAAAGGATATCACTATTAGTGAATTACGGAGGCTGCATAACACGGAATTGTGGAGCAAGCATTCTGTTTTTATAATTGAAATAAAAGCATTGCGACGGTTGAAATGTACATGTTAAGTTGTTGGGTTTAATAAATAACAAACGAATCCCAACCGAGGGATAGTCCGAAAGGCAGATGGAAGGATTGCGTTAAGGCTGATGTGGTTTTCGGTGGACGGTAGACGGAGGAGTGTACCCAGGGATTGGTGGTATCGGCATCGAACCTTCGGGTTCCCTAAGCTTTTATTTTCTAATATTATTGCTTGTTTTTTCTGCAAACAATTATCACTTATATTTTCATTTTTAGAGTAAAGTTATGATTCAAATGTGGCTTTAGAGTCTTTTAAGTTCGGTTTAAGCAATTCGGATTCGTATTGATATTTATGGCATCTTCTAAGTTTATCAACGCTGATTTTAAAATCAAATTTATTTATATTCCTCCGAATCATAACTGAGTGTAATTTTTGTTTTGAGACATATTTAGAGGTTTAGTTCTTTTTTTTTTACTATGAGTGGGATTCCACACTATTTTTTTAATTTACTTTTTTTTTAATATAACTATTTTGAATGTTATCGTGTTTCAACATTATAACAATGTTTTAACAATATATAACAAGTATATAACCTCTTGTACTCTTGATAGACGGTATTATACCATGTCAACAAAGGCTTGTCAGAGAATTTGTTTGTTTGTTTGGATGTAAATTTATTTTCAATAAAGCTTTTTATCCATCTATCTATCTATCTATTTATCACATTTAAGCAGTTTGTTTTCAATGAAAACATATATTTTCTTCCATTATGTTACTTCGTATAATTCTTTCTATTTATATTAAATTATTTTTTTTTAATCAATATCATATGAATCATATTGATAAAATCTTACCTTTTAAATTCTGTGGAATCTTCTACATTCATGGATATAATTTAAACTTTTAGATAAAAGATAAGCCTTTCCGGAAACAATTCTTCATTGCCTGAGTACGAATTAAATTTCTTGTCTTTTCCCTGCCTTAACTTTCTTCTTTGTCTTCACTTTAATTTGAACGCTTCAGTTTCTAATTGACTCTCATGTATTAATGAACAAGAACATTTCAGTAGACAATTTCAAAGTCCATAGTACCATTTATAACTTTAATTTTACAGTTGAATTAGGGATTGATAAATTATTTGCCACTTCTATGAATTTGTTTTATTGAAAACTAGTTTCGAATTTTATACACTCGAAACTAGTTTTCAATAAAACAAATTCATAGAAGTGGTAAATAATTTATCAATCCCTAATTAGACTGATCCTTCTATACCATCATGCGGATGTCAACTGATTTTACAGTTGAGATTGAATATAGATTGTTATGAAATTTGGATTATTTTCTTTTTCGTTTACAGTATTTTAGTTTAATGTTCTAATAAATATTTAAATAATAAAATTTTTAAAAATAAATAAAAGGATGTTGTTGACCAGCATAAACTACCAGGTGTTCTTTGACTGCAAATTACTGTTAATATTTTATGTATGAGTTTATCCTCCTCGTTTTTTTTTCTTTTAAGCGCTAATGTGTGTTTGCTTATGCATGTTCTTTGCTTACTTACTTTTACAGAAAGGCGGTGAGGGTCCTCGAACTAAAACGGGTCCTAAATAACTAAGCCAACTAAGTTGATTGCAAATTCCCTCCTAGGAAGATTTTCGAAAAAAAATAAATGGCAATGTTATGAAGATGGAAGATAGTCAAGTGCACAAAAAGTTTGGTTGGAGTAGCAAAACGAAAGCGTTTGTTCATTTGTCACTTTGTGAAATTCTGGTCCCTTTTAACTGAGCGCGAGGATGATAAATCAAACAGTGTGGTTTTGGGCAAAAAAAAAAAGTCCGCTCTCTTCTGAAAGGATTTTCGATTAATTCATCACGGTTGTATATCCGTACGTAGCCTCGCACACATTGAACGTTCGTATGCATTCGTGATAGTATAAATACCATTTTAACTCGAAATCAGGTTCTCATTTCGTATAATATTACAAGCCTCCTCAGCTTGCTTCAGTGTTTTTGAAGGACTCGTACTACATATGTAATACTTACTACTTATATATATATATATATATATATATATATATATATATATATATATATATATATATATATATATATATTTAGTAAATTTCCTAGCACGAACTAGATAGACAAAAATATTTCATTCTAAGATTTTATTGGCCATGGTGAATAATATTTTGTTCAATATGTTATTGAATAATTACCCTTTTTGTTTTAAATTTACAAGAATTGGGAATATTTTTATTATATATAATAAAAGACTTAAGTGCGGAATGAAAATGTAGCTAAAAAAATGTGATGTTTAATAACGAAATCTAATTGTATAATATTAAAGTATTCATAAAAATTCAAACTATTCAAATAAGCACCTTTTTTTTTATATTAGATTCCCATCCATATTAATATTACTCATAAAATCCATTTGCCGATAATTTCATTCTTTTTTATAATTTTTCCGTAATTTTCAAAGTTTTCAGCGTAAATACACGATTTAAAGTCCCCTGAGTCCAAATAGCCAAATCTCGGAAAATGATCTGTTTCAGCTTTAGGTGGGCCCACATTTGCCGCGGTAGTGTCTCTTCAGTCTTCAGCTGAAAAAGTTGAGGTGGCTGATTTTTCTAATAAGATGCTAGCATAGTGTTTCTTGAAATGCCCGTCGAGCAATGACAGATGCACCTACGCCTTCCCACTTCACTTTGTATTCCTTCGCCTTTTCTTCCAAGGATTCAATTAAATTACAATAAGTAACAGTTTATCCTGCCCGTTGATCTGATTTGAATAATTTTTATCAACGTTTTTATATAAATTCGTAGGTTATCCTTATGAGAACTTACATAGCTTTGTGTAGAAGACAATTGGTAATAACATCCTCGGAAACATTATCCTTTTCTTCAGAATCTTTTCCTTGGCCCCTCAGGTTTTAGACCGCAAAATCTTTGGAAGCAAAATCTTTCACTCCCCTCCTATTCTATCTCTATAGCATTCCTCCAAATCGTGTCTTCAATTACTAACTTAGTTTACTTACTGTTATATCAGTTGTTATTTCTAACCTCCCTGACACTTGCGAATAGTTTTTCTTACACCGTATTTTCCTAATTTCATTAAAGTTAATTAAAAACGACTTACCAACGTGTCTTTTCCCCCGTGAACACACAACTGTTTGCTTAAGACTACTCTCTCACGGGATTAACCTACCTTATTACATTAATCTTATTAAATTAATCTACACCGACCAACCTAACCTATGTAGACTATTCACAATTACAACACAGAAATCATGTTCAAATAATAATAAAAAACAAATTAATAATTAACAACTTAAAATAAATATCCACCAGCCTTATTTTGTCCTGCCACTGGCCGCTATGGCAGATATGCATGAGGTTAAGGGTCAGGCACTATTTAGTTTTGAGTAAGTCATGAACCAGAAGGAAATCAGTCTACACTTAATTGACTCCATATTTACTAGGCTCCAGATACCTCAGTACCCTCGAACAGACTATAGATTTCATTTAATGCGCAATATATATTTCATTCATATTGCGACTAATAATAAGTCAAAACATATAATAGACTAGCATTTTAATCAAATTTTTATTTTGATTTATGTTCCTTTATTAAACTTCATATTTTTTTATTTTTCTTCTTTTTGCTTTATGCATATTTTCTGTGCACACTTTGGTATTCTTATAGCGATAATTGGGTTAATTTTAGAAGAAAATCATGAAGTATTAAGTGAACGGGCTATTCTAGGATTCAGGAATCATTCATTAGGATATTTCGGGGTTGTGTTTCCTTGGATCGATCGTGCTGTGTTTAACCGTTGGTGAACGTGCGTGGCTTATTGGCTGTAGAGATTGGTTTTAGTGTTGTAGTAGGAGTTTGAGCCTTACGTATTTGATTTGAGAGAAAAATCCGTGGGATCATAGTAATAATTCCGTGTCTTATCTTGTATAAAGGTGGGCTTACATCGAAAATAACTTTGCTCATAACACAAGTTAACAGTTTTCATAGATTCGCTCTGAAAAATTCCAATAACTTTATCTTATAACATTTGCTATTAATATTTTTACTGATAACATTTGATTTCATTTTGGGCCAAGTTGGGAAATTGGAAATAAATATTCAATGTTTTACATTCAAATATTTCTCTATTCCTCAAGAGATAAAATTTGTAGCCAATGCTATACTTCTACTTAATAACTGGTCATAATCATTTTGATTTTATCTCTATGGTACGATAGCGAATGCCTGTTTCCATTTGCCTCAGTCTGTTTTTTAATTTACCCCACAGACTGGAGGATAAATGGAAACTGTAAATTCTTCAAGAGGTTGATAAACAGAAAAACCATGTCAAATATGCTTATCCTGATGACTCAAGAAGTTTTATAAACAAACCAGTTCTTGTCGGAAATAAAGCCGAAAATTGAACATACATAACCTGAGGAATACAAAATATATGAGGTAATTTAAAACGCCTAACTGACATAGTAGTGAGGAAAACAGAGAGGACGAAAAACATACCTAATTTTTTTAAATTAATATTCTTACCTGGCTAATAAGAAAAATTAAACCAATTACCTTTCCTTAGTAAATTTCCTAGGAGAGGAAAACAATATATTAGAAAAATTTGGTATACAAATTTTCTTTATAGCAACTAGAAACACTGTCGAAACATTTTTTTTTTACTTTTTACTGGAAAAAGCTGGAAGCCATTCTAATATCTTCTTTGTGCGATAAAGTACCCATTCACCAAAAATTGAGTGTTTAACACCACCACATAGACGAAAATGTCCTTTGTTTCTATTTACCCCATATATCCAAATACCCCGTATGACCCTATACCGATTCGTTAAAAATGTTAATAAAATTGCTGTATTGACCGGTATGAAAAGAAGGCGTCAAAAATACTAATAACAAAAATGCTAAAATGGTATTAGCATTTTGCTAATAACAATGTTACTAGAAATATCTCGGTGTAAATCCTCCTTTTACCAATCCTTTTATCAATGAATACTGGATTGCTATAAATAATAATGTGAAAAACATTGTAAAAAAAATATCGTAAAATCATCAAGTTCGAACAAATAATTATTATAATGATCAAAGTCAAATAATTTTTTTTTTTTTAACTTGATGGCATTGGTAAATCGACTAGCACGCACGTACTCTTTATTCTCTTTTCAATAATAACCTTCACGTACATCACAACAGACTGATAGACGATATGGCTACATCTGACAGGACCATTAGGAGAAAGCTAAAAAGGATGAGGGATCTCCTTTGAATTAAAGGATTAATTCAATACCGGGAAGAAGTTCTGCTGGATAATATCCTTCCTCTTGCCTATCATGCCATTTATATCTATTCTATCCATATATTTGCTTATTGTCACTCATTTGTTGGACAGGTGCGAATATATTGTTGAAAGATAAAAAAAAAAAAAAATCTCAATGGTTGATTCATTTTAATATTTTTTTAACGTAGAATTACATTCCTCTATCTGGGGTGTCAGGACAGAAAAAAATGAAGACGCTTTTGGTGCTATTTTTAAACGCTCATACCTCCACTTCTGTAGAGAGCAAGAATTGCAGATAAAAATATGTTATTAGAGACTACAAAAAGATTTTTTTTGGTTTGGACCTATAGCAATAAGCGAGTAAATTCGATAATTTTGATTTGATGATTTTGATGTTGGTCATTATTCTCGTTTACTATACACACTTCAGATTCAACTATTAATAAATCAAGTTTATTTCAGTAGTTACATGAATTTATGTTTGACCAAAAATAAACACTCAAAGTAGTTCTACGCCTTTAAAACTGGGTGTAACTTACGTTACAAAATTTACATTTTAAAACAAATATTGCGGTCATTATACTGATTCAATATAAGGGGCATAATGATAAAGTAATGTAGCATGTTACCCAATAGTCTATTGTGATTATTTAATGATAGCAACTACAGCCATATTCATTTTAGTTTTGACCAAGTTATATTATTAAAATCGCAACATATAACAAATATCTTAGATTTATGGTTCTAAAAATCATTATAAATGCAGAGCCGAATTAATATGTCGTCATAATGACTCGTGAAGAAATCAAATCTAAAATAGTGATTGGCTAACATTTTCTTGAGCCTTATTCTTTTCAGAGAGTTAGGTTATGCAACACCGGATTTGTGTGGTTATTGAGTTTATAATGAAAGGGTAACATTTGTTTATGGACAAATCTGCAACACTCCAGTGTAATACATGATTTTGATTTTTATTATTTTGAGATCTTTATTCTAATAATTTTATTTATCTCTAGGATCTTTGTAGATTTGAAAAGAAATTTTGAAATGTAATAATTGGCTAAGAGGGATATTTTTTAAAGATATGAATAATAATATAGATATGTGAATAGTATTGATATGTTTGCATGGATAGAAAAAAAAAAAAGGAATTTCAGTCGTTTCTTCTAATTATTTATTTATCTTTTAACTGTATATATTGTTATATCTGTCTGATATGAATGTTGGCAATCATTGGAGTGTATTAATTGGCTAAGAGGAATATTTTTAGCTATGGATATTATTATAAATTATCTATGTCAAGATATGAATAATAATATAGACTGGTTATCTATAGATCTACATCTGTCTGATATAAAAATTGACAATCATTGGATTTTCTTGTTAAAATAATTAATACAATAATTGCTAGGATGGTCGAAAACTTTTTTTTTCTTTTCTTAATAACCTGATACTGCGGAAAAGATGCGAATTAGGGAGATAAAAAAAATCCCGATCATGCAAAAGCATAACTATTGCAGAATTATGTTAAAAATTCAATTTTTACAAAAATAATTGTCTATATTATTTAATTTAAAGCCAAAATGTAATGCCTCTACTCGGTCATTATTCGAAAATTAGAAAAAAAAAATGCTTTAAATCGGTCAAAGCCTTTCGTCGCGGAACAGCTGTCAAATTTAACAAAGCCCTAAGCCGATTATCGTAAAAGCGCTCTATGACTTCGGAGCATTTGGTCCAGACAACAAAAGGAAAAGTAAAAAAAAAATATCATTTTGTTCTGGATTTTTTTTTACAGACATTCATTGGAGTGTCATGTACAACATACTAAATGTCCCCGCAGTGCGGCGCAATTACGGTTTAAGTGGACAAAAGTAGTTCTTGACGGGTTTTTAAAGAAAACTCCGAGCTGATCACTAAAAAACCATATAGTAAGGGTCTTTGAACAAAAAGTTTTTAGTTAAGTTTTTCCAGTGTTAACAAAATAATAATATCACAAAAATTTTTTTTTACAATACAGGAATTGATTAAATCACATCAGAAAATTATAATGAGTCACTGCTCATTGAAATACTCTCTTCGGACTACGTGGATGGGGATAAGTTCTCCAGTTCAAATTGGAGTGAATTCACAGAAGAGTCATCAGCATCCAAAAGATAATTTTTAATGTCCTCTAAATAAAGCTTGCAGAAATTAAAGGGTCCGAAAATATTAAAAGTTGATTTAAAAGATTAGCATTGGAACTGGCAATACTATTCTTATGCATGTGATTCAGTCTATTTTTTTCTGATGACTTTATGGATAGTCTCCAAAACCTTCTCAGAGAGCATTCCAATTGGAATAAGATGACAGAAATTTATTACTTCTCAACAAAGAAATAAAACATTATGTACACTGGACGTCAGATAATACCAATCATAGTTTTCTGAAACAAACAAACACAGAACCATCCAAAGCAGTTCGAAGCAGGAAAGAATTGTATATTTGCGATATATAATTGTTATTAAATCGGAATATTTCAGAAACTAAGAACGTATTGGATCGAAATTGAAAAATGTTCATTTGAAGTTTTTTTAAAATGTTATTTAAAGATATTAATCAAAAAATGTTTTTCAAAATTATTAACAAAAAAATGGATATACTTGCCTTCTTCGATGCCTTCCATACTAAAAATTCATTTGAAGTTTATGTGTCCTTAACATAAAAGAAGGGCCTATTAAATTGAAATTGTTTCTTTGAGACAGCTATACGATCTGCCACTTTTTTAAACATGATTTTTATCCTTTGTTTTTATAATGTTGGATTAAAATCTCCTATTTCATATCACTGGGGTCATTATGATACCATTACTAAAGCAAAACAAGTTGGAAAAAATATTCGCATTTTCGACTTTTGTCCATAGGCTTCTGCTATGTGCGCCGGTGCAATGTGGGACGAATCGTCAATCTAGGCAGTTTTTCGGTGTTTCGCTTATATCTGAGAATCTATGCATCATAGACCATTGTATAATATAAATGTTGACAAAATGAGCCATTTTTTCGCTCTCTTGTATAACACAGGTCAACAAAAAATTTTTTTTGAAAACTTTTTTAACTTCAATAGTTGATCTTTATATATTTTTATGTGCTGAATCTAAATCTGGCCTTAGTATCACCCATAGTTTTCCAGCAATATGCTTTGTATAATATAGTATAAACCACTATCTAAACCCCTATACGATATACGAGGGAATTAATGAAACACATCATAAGCATGATTATAGTCCCTAACCAAGTCGTTAAGCTCGATTTGAGTAAACAGTTTAAGCTCTACGTTTTCTGTAAAACATTGGAATTCTTCATCACCTTGTTCATCTAACTCCGATTGCACAGGCCAACGATGAAAAAACTTTTATACTGAAAATATCTTATTCCTATAGTTTTTAGGGTGCTGAATCCAAATATGATATTAAAAAAGCTTGATCACCCACAATTTCTTCATATTTTATAGTTAAATTTATTAAATTAAGCGATTTTTAAAGAATTGAACAGCTTTAATAGTTAAAATTGTGGGTGATACAGCTTTTATATCATATTTGGATTCAGCACCCTAAAAACTATAGGAATAAGGTATTTTCAGTACAAAAGTTTTTTCATCGTTGGCCTATGTAATTTTTAATTTACCTGTGCTCAAAACCGCAAAAAAAAAAATTTGCCTGCTTGAATGTTTGAATGTTTTTTGCCTTATTTAACAAGCTAATTGCGAAATAGTCAGGAGAAACGAAGTTGTCTTGGTAAAAATATTGCGAGGAGTCTCTTTTAATCTTTTTTTATATTTTTATGTGATTTCCTTATAATTCAAACTCGAAATTCAGCTACTGAAATATCTATTATAGCTAAAATATCCCCATTTTATAAATAAGAAAACCGAATTATAAAAATAACAACGGTGGACGAATCTACACTTTTAATGCTAAAACATTCAGCCCAGGAGAACTTATAAAATTATCAAACATAATGCTTTTTTAAATAAATATTTGTTCATCAAAATATTTATTTTATGAAATAGATAAATAAAAATATCTACCGTAATTGCACGGTATCGCTATGATGAATAAAATATTGTAAAGGTTAAAAATAGTACCGTATAACCAACTCTGTATGTTTTTCTTGAGTGTAAATACTGAAAGCATTCTTGGAGTTCAAGCACTGTCAAAATTTCTTTGTAGACATAGTTGAGTTCTTTGTAGAGATTAGTTTTTATTTTTTTGGCGAACTTTACAACTTACAGCTGCTTACTAATAAAACACAAGAAATTTAAATAAATAAAACAAAGTGTTTATTAAATATAAACACTAAATGTTTAAATAACAAAGTATGAATACCCTCCCTACCACGTCATATGCTATGGAAAATTAAAATGGTGAATAAATAATTTTTCTCATACTAATCTTGCGATAGAACTATCTTATTTTCTTACATACTGTCATTTCCTATTTGTTTAAATAATTGTAGCATAGAATCTATTTTACGATTAACCTGATCCGATAGGTCTAAGATGGATCGATTGGATCACACGTTAGCGCAGTCTAGACCGTCCTCCTGAATACTGATAAGGCGTCCCTCAAGTAGCCAATTATGGAGATTACTTCTCTGTCGTATTGATGGCAATCCATCTAGAGGCGGGAGTCTTGAATGTTATATAGATTGCTAGTGCTTTATCTCCCTATTATTTATAGTGTGATTATAATAGTATTCTATTTTTTATCGTAATTTTTTTGATAGTATTAAATGCCTTACTAGCATAAATGAACTTTCGATCAGCATTACTGATTGATTATCATTAATGAAAGTAAGCATTTTTATAATTCAATACGAGAATTTTATGGAAGTTGATAACAACGCAGATGGAGAAACGTCCCCGAAAGGAGATGTTATGGCTAAACAAAATCCTAATAATATAACCAACTTACCGAGATAAATAAGCTAATTCCGTCTCACCTACTTCCTTTCTTTTTTTTTTTATCCTCCTTTTATTTTGAGTTTCTTTCAGATACTATATGAACAATAATGAACAATATGCAATATACACACAATTCCTTACATCACCCGAGGATATTCCATGGTCATTGAAACTATGTCCGCTATTTATTTATTTATTTTTTTTTTTTTTTTTATTTTTTTTTTTTAATTCCCCCTTCCTAGCCATTTCTGGCATACGGGGTTCAGGAGCAGTGGGGTAGTGCGCTGGGATAGCGCATGCCACTGCTCCCATAAATCAACACTTTATTATAAAAGTTCTTATTTTACAATTGTGAAAACTTTTAATTGTGGAGACAATTTTTTTTTTTTTTTTTTTTTTTTTTTTTTTTTTTTTTTCCTGCTACTGTGATGCAGCCCGGTGCGTGCTTGCGCACCTTAGGGCTGCACCTTATCCTCTGCCGCGCGGCGTGGCCAGCCCTTCCGGCGCTCTGCATCCGTCCGGTTCCAGTCCGGATCCGCCCGGTGCCGTCCAGCCCTCCTGGTCAGCCGCATCCGTCCGGATACTGGTCCAGCCCTCCTGGTCCACTGCATCCGCCCGGATCCCATCTCCTCCAGTCTGCATCCGTTCGGTATCATACCTCTTGAGGCTCACCGCCGTCGGGTGGTCTGACCCTTCCCAGGGTGAAGTGCTCAGGGCCGACCACCTCCTTCCACCCGTATATGAAGTCCTTGAAGGAGGGGTATGCCTCCTCCTCCATCAGACGGGGGAAGTCCGACTCGGCGAGGGCGAACATCCCGGTACTTCTCGACAACCTGGCTCGGTGTCCTTCTACTGCGGTGCAGTACACGATCACGTGCTCTGCAGTTTCAGGGACTCCACAGGTGGGGCACCGAGGGTCTATGTCCTTTCCGTGTTCCTGTAGTTTCCCTCGGAAACCTCCATGCCCTGTCAGCATCTGCGAGACCCAGTAATCAGGGAGGATCCATCTCGCCTTCAGCCTTTCTTGGACGGTGGGGAAGAACTTCCTTAGGGTAGCTCCCTTCTGACTCCCTATCCACCGTCCATTCCACTCTTCGATAATGTCCTCCCTCAATATCCTCTTCCATTCATTAGGGGTCTCGCGAACTCTGTCCCGGAGTCCCCCCGGTAGCGCATCAAGCCCCTGCCTCTTCACATCGTACTTTATCCTGTCCTCCTTGAGGACGAGGTCCAGGGGCATCGCTCCAGCTAGCACCTGCACCGCCTCATGCGACACCGTTCTATAGGCCTTAGTGACCCTAAGCAGAGCCAGTCTCTGAATTGTGGCCAATCTCCTTCTCTGCAGCTGCGTGAGGTGTTGGCTCCACGCTGGGGATGCGTATCTCAGGGGTGTGCTAGAAACTATGTCCGCTGTGTGCAGGGGTTTCACATACTGGCATTGGCCACCCCACTAATTTGTAGAGGATCGGGAGGAACCATTCTGCTGGTTCAGAAATAAGGGAAACGAGTTTAGACTGCAGAGTCCAAACCCCTTCCACGGCGAGCACGTCGACCAAGGGGATAGAGTCCTGCTTTATAAAGGAGAGGCTTCTCTTTATATTTGAAGTGTAGTATATCTTATTACTAGGGATGAAATTTTTATGTGATATTAAAAAAATAATTTCGACTTGCGCTAGATTTCAGGAAAACTAGCAGGTTTCTTTTCATCCTTATTTTATTATTTTATCCTTGAATAATAGTTTTGGCCATGGAGTTAATCAAATGAATTTAACTGAATAACTATTTGGCATAATACTGTACACAATCCTTTAATGTAAAGAATAATTTATAATCTTATTCCCGTTCTCCTAGAGTTAAGAGATCTTATATTTTACTCGTAAATGGAAGCCATTAGCTAGCAAGAATAATCCTTTTTAACTTTGCAAAGCAGTAATCCGAAATAAATTAGTTGCCTGTTCAGAACGAAAAAAAGTTTTCCTGGTTTTATTTTTTTTTTTTCTCCTTTGAATTTAATTGTTTTTTTTACTAGTAAGATTTATTTAATCTTCCTTTTTTGAATACATTAAATGAATTAAATTTCGTCATTGACCGAATTTGGGAATTTTCTGAGGTAAATAGAACTAAATTATTATTATTCTCTTTACCGAAATCCATTCATTTAAGACATCAGACTATATATAATATATAAGTCTTTTGCTTAACTTTTTCTGTAAATATGTTATAGGTACAAACGATATTATTATACATAATTTTACTTGAGAGAAAAATAAAAAATGTTAATGTAAGAAAAAAAAAATTATTTAAAAAATGGTGCCAAGAGAGATTAAAAAAGAGAGAGGGAGAGAAAAATAAAAAGAAAAGTTCGCTGGATAAGACTTAGTCTTGCAGATTAAAACTTAACTGGTTTTGGTATTACTACTGATGAAGTCTTAGGCAAATAAGCTCATCAAACAACCCTCCGTTATTCAACATAGCGCTGAAAATTTAATTTTTATAAAATTATTACGCAGATTCCCTTGTTGATATGGACCATAATAATAAATATTTGAGGAAATAGGTTCAATTAACTAATTTAAAAGACGTTGACAATATTTTCTAAATTTATCTTTAATATTTGTTCTAATTTATACTTATTTTAGGTTGAGCCTTCATAAGATATCTAACATCTTTTTTGTGTTTGTTATATCTTACTGTTTTGGTAATAACATTTTTTTAGGTTTATTTATTTTATTTTTTTATTCATTTTTTTTCGTTCAATTGAATTCTAATAATGTTTGAAGTTTCGTTGATATTTACTTTCATTCCTCGTGATATTTCAAGCAATACGGTTAGATTTCATCTCAAACAACAGAAACATAATACAGTCTGAGCTGAAAAATATACCTCGAGAGGGAACACTCTAAGTCACTCTCAGAAATTGAACCAGTTGTGACGAGAAACGAAAACAACTCGTAAATAGTTACTATCACTTAAATTCTAACCAAGATAAACCACTCAACATAATGGCCAATACCATCGACAAGGGGCACATAAATATTTATTTTCCCTTTCTAGAATTCTAACGAAATCCATATTGAACAAATTTCAACTTACTATACCTGGAGTAATTTATGTTTTCAACTTTTACTTTTATTTTACTTTTATTCGTAGTTTCAGTAAGTTACAAATCTTGCTGAATACAATATTTAATCTCCTAGAACCTTACTCGCCTATTTCAATCTTCACTTAGATAACAATAGTACAATAACTACTATTTTTGTATATATATATATATATATATATATATATATATATATATATATATATATATAGATAGATAGATAGATAAAAGAACTTTATTCTGGGACTAGGTCCCTTAAGAATAACATGAAGGAACCAATAAAACAGTAACATTATCTGGCCATAAGACTATAGAATATAGAACAATTAATTTTTACAATATCTTCTGTAAAATAAATAAGCAAATAAATAGGTTTTTTTATCGAAAAAATATAATTGATTTGAGCAAAACAAAAAAAAAAGAGAAAAAACAAGGAAAAAGTAAAAAAAAAACAAACAAAAAAAAACAGAGAAAATGAAAAATACAAAAATAATGAATGGATTAGCAAAGTTTGTACATTATCCAAATCTATTATCCACTTCTGATCCAGATGTTAATCCTAAACTGAAATTTCGCAATTAGAGAGCATCATTTTGGAGAGAAAGAAGGTGTTGAAAAAGGAGGGATTTGAATGAGGATATATATATATATATATATATATATATATATATATATATATATATATATATATATATATATATATATATTATATAATATTATATATATATAATATATATATATATATATATATATATATATATATATATATATATATATATATATATATATATATATATATATATATATTATATATATATATATATATATATATATATATATATATATATATATATATATATAATATTATATAATATTATATATATAATATATATATATATTATATATATATAATATTATATAATATATATATATATATATATATATATATATATATATATATATATATATATATATATATATATATATATATATATATATATATATATCCTCATTCAAATCCCTCCTTTTTCAATATATATATATATATATGTAAGGATCTGCTTCGGCAGAAACTGGTTTATGTTGTTATTTCCCTATTTCGAGAAATCTTTCTTTACCGACGTCCATTGTTATATTTATTAAGTTTTAATATCTTATATAATCTTGGATTGCTAAGGAAGTAATAAAAAAATTATTTCAATTTAATAGTTTAATTTTTTTAGATTTAGCTCAAAGTTTAATAAAGAAAAATAATGAAATTAATAGGTAAATCCTATTTTTTTCGCGAGTCGGATTAAAAAAAAGACTCATTTACCTCGATGAGATAGAAAAACATGAAGTTAAGCATTTAAAACTAGCTCTTTAAAAAACGTACTAATGTAAGTAAATTCAAAAACATTCACTTACCTATACATGATATATTAAGTTAGGGAAAGTATTGCGATCGTGAAAAATTTCAACAGAAACGTTTTAAGGTCTGCACCCAAATAGCCAAATGGCCTGTATCTGTGTCTGTGTGTGCATGTGAACAGCCTACCTCAAAAAAGAAAAGTTGTACGAAACTGAAATTGCATGTTTACGCTATTACATATTTACGAATATAAACCTTACACCGGCTCTACACCATTTGTGAATGTTTGCCTATTTGGTGAAAGTACTGGCCGATGTTTGCATTGGCCATTCCTGAGTGGTTTTCTTCCACTCATCAAAGGGATTTGCCATTGTCATCGCGTGCCATCCACACCAGTGACGAACTGTTTGCCCAACAGGTTCCTCATTTTTACCTTAATATTAGATTTCAAAATTGCTGTTTCTTTATAGTCGATATTGAAATTATCAATGATTCGTGACTTGATGTCTTTGAATTTGTACTTTGTTTTAATACATACTTTACTTTAATATTATAATTTGTTTTTTCTGCATTATTAGTTCAATGCCTGCCGTTCAATTCATAAAAATCAGATGATTTTCGCAATTCACCCACTGATCTTTAAAGATCACAAAATGTTGTTTAATAAGAAATAAAAAGGCTACTTCTGGTAGCGGTAGAAAAGTAAAAAAAACAAACAGCCAATCTCGTTTATTCAACACAATGAACAGGAAGTTCTGTTTTCTCAAAGAGTTTTTTAAAAAATAAAAATTTTAATCCTCAATAATCCTAATAAAATGTTTCTGTATTAATATAAGATATAGAGTATTTTATAATATTCTAATAAAATAATATTTCTCCTTATTAAATAATATTTGTTTATATATATATATATATATATATATATATATATATATATATATATATATATATGGACGAATATAAACTATGAAAAAAATTGATTACGTAAAGAAGAAAAAATGAGAAATAAGTTTTCATGTTGAAAACATATTCCAGAAATAAGAGTATGTAATAGATGTATGTAATATACTGTTGGAAAGCTGAAGAGTTTAGAAAAAATGATATCTAAAATACGAATATTAAGCTGTAGAAGGTAATAGAGATTGACGAACAACGCACAAGTCGTGTGGGAAAAAAATGCATCCGTCGTAGAATAAATTTATAACTCTAGAAATGCGAACTTTGAGTTAGCAAAAATATTAAACCGAGGAAGCAGCCCGTTTTTTTACTTGCAATTAGGATATAAGGATAGCTCCAGTTGACTCCCCAACCACCCATTCATTACGAATGTTTTCTCTGTTTTAATGAAGAGGCATTGAGCAAAAACTTTAGATTTGATTTCTCAACTAATTTCAATTTTTGAGTTGTACCATTATTTTACGTCGGGCACGATATGGTAATTAATTGTTTTAAATGAATGTTTTACCATCTAGCTCAAAAGATGGCCTACATGGTTGGGCCGGTGTAAAAATAACTAAAATACAAAAACTAATTGTTTTGTTATCTAATCCCTAACCAATATACAATCCTAAATAAATATCCAAAGCCTCATTTTAAACAAAAAGGTATATTCAAATCACGTAGGATTTGAAAAAAATAATATTAAAATTCGTATTAAATTTAAAAAAAAGAAAGAAAAAATTATATTAAAAGAATTATCTTATTGAACTATTTCAGCAAGATTTATCAATGTTTTGGCAAATTAAAGTATTTTTTGTTTTTAAATATATCATATTAAAATGAATGATCAATGGAGTTTTTGCATGGATATTAGGAAGTATGTATGTAACGTAGGCTTACATTTATAAGTTAAAAAAATAATATACTAAATAATATACTCGTATATATATTTATTAGTGTGTGTGTATACTTAAGTAAATCATACATGCATAAATAATGGGTCATTTTTACTTTAGGCTTACCAGTTATTTATTAAAAAGGAAAGGTACCTGTTATAGAAAAGTAATAGCTATTATTATGCCATTTGTTTTATATTTGGGGTAGGTTATCTACTATTTTTTCCTATTTGCAATTGTGTTAACTATGAATTTAATAAAGCTAAACCGTTGCTTATAATCAGAGGTAGCCGCATTTACGGTACTCCAAAACTACGGGATACTTCATAGGAACAGAAGGGCACGTCATGGAGGTATATTACGTCATGGAAGTATATTTTTGGAGGAGGAGTATGAGGAGGACAAGTTCGAAACAATATTACAATAAATAAAAACTTATTGGCCACCCAACTAAAAAAAATCTGGTGCGGTGCGCGTATCACACAACTTTCCTTCACTGTCCTATAATAATTATCTTTTTAATACAATTTTAAAGAGTTCACATAAACATTGCTTCTAATAAACTCAGCAGCATACACATATTCTCCTACTTAAGTACAATAAAATATCTGATGTTGGCAGCACATGACTTCCTTGTACGCCTATTAAATTATAAATCCGTGGCTCAAAAAGTGATACTAAATTGGTTTACTAGTTTCCGAACATAGCAGTAAAAACGACACTCGGCGTCCCGTCATCCATCTATTGACACACACAAACACACACTCTTGTCACTGGAGGTCTCATTCCGTTATTATATGTCGTTTTCCTTCAGTAGTTAACTAGTTTCCAAGATATTTCTTCATGTTCTATGACAACAATAAAACTGTCAATATCACTGGATAAAGCATTAGAAATGGACAGTTTCGACATTTTAAGCGAAAAAAACCACTTAACTAATATCTTATTCCCATGATAAAGATTTGTTGATCTCACAAGTGGGTAGGAAAACTAGTATTTTAGACTCAATTTTAACACTTAAAACAAGTAATAAAAATGTTAAATTGGATTGGAAACCATATTGCGTTTGTAACCTTTATTACCGATTTCTCTTTTAATTTAAATATAATTTTTGATGTAAGCTTATTATGACCTTTAAGTAAAGTATCCTTTTCCGTTCACGAATCTTAACCCAAATCTAGAAAATACATTTATATCGATATAAAAGTTCTATTTACCAAATTTGAGATGTTTAGATATATTTTAATATATTTTTTGACGAAAGTCTAAAATGACCGTTAAGTAATGTACCACTTCCGGTTTTCTAATTTAGACCAAAATCTAGTATGTTATTTAAATCAATATATAAACTATAAATACTAAATTTGAGAACTTTTGCATAGTATTTTAATATAATTTTTGATGGAAATCAATCATGACCTACAAGTAAAGTACCACTTCCAGGGATCAAGTAGTGACCAAAAAGAGAGGTTCACAACTAGATTTTACAGCAATACTAAATACAAAATTTCAACTTTCTACGGCTAACTGTTTTTGAGTTATGCGCAATACGAACGTATGTACCTACAGACGCCACGACGAAACTAGTCAAAATGGATTCAGAGATGGTCAAAATGGATATTTTCGTCGAAATCTGAAAACCGAAAATTTTCGCGATTACAATATATCCTTTACTTCGTACAAGGAAATAAAAAGTTTTTTAAACAATGTTAGTACAATAATCCTGTACACTACCTATATAATTTAACTCTGTCAAGCTGTAAATATATTTTAAAAGTTTCTGGTTTAGTTTCCATGGACAAAAACATTTTCTTTCCATTAAATAATGTGAAAGTAGAAATTATTAAGTTAATTTCCGCTTTTGTATTCTTAAATTACTTTATTACAGAGCGTATTGCTTACAACAGATTGGCGGATTGGTGGGAGGAGGTTCGGTCGCATTCGTCTCCTTTCGGATGCACGTGATTATCCATCTAGAGTCTTGTGATCCTCATAAAATACATTGTATCTTTGCTAATACTGGTCCGATTTTGATGATTCTTTTATTATTTTTTAGATATTATAATTACCTTTCATAAAATTCTACACATAATTTACCGTGGAATGCATAATTTTTAAGCTATACGCAAATAAATTATTCTTTTCATCATAACTTTTTTCCCTATAATTCCTCCGTTATTTACTACATAAATTAAAAATTAAAGGACTTTATGAGGAATAATTTTGACAAGTTTCATCAAAATCGTTTGAGCCGTTTTCGAGAAAATTGTAAAAAAATGTTTAATCGATTATATAAAGTGGCACTTCTGGTTTGTCGATTTTGACGAAAAAGTTGCCGTAACATCACAGCCATATACCTACCTTAAATACGTAATTTGAGTATCGTACGACTTTTCGTTTTTGAGCTTGGCTGTTCACATACACACACACACACACACACACACACACACACACACACACACACACACACAAAACACAGACCATTTTGCGAGGCTTGGTCATTTGGACTCACTGGGCCTTAAAACGTGTATATCCGTTGAAAACTCGAATTCGAAAATTTTCACGATCGCAATACTTCCCCTTTCTATATAATTCGTATATAGGTAAGGGAAAGTAAAAATGCGTTTAAAACATCATAAATAAAAGTTTTTTTACAAGTTTAAAAATAATCTGTAAACAGATGTTTATATAATTGAAGAATAACAGTGTTGATTCAAATATATCTGATACTTTTCTATAACAGATAATTTTCCTATTTAAAAATAGCTGGCGTAAAAAATGAAAATATCTGATGTGGACAACACATGACTTCCTTGTACGCCTATTAAACTATAAATCGCTGGCTAATAAATTAATTCTGAATTTGGTTACTAGTTTCCGAAGATTGTAGAATCTCAAAAACGATAGTCGGCGTCGCGACACCTATCTATTGGCACACACACACGCACGCACGCATGCACACACACACACACACACACACACTCTTGTTTCTGAAGGTCTCATGATAACTGAAATTTCCAAGATATTTCTTCATGTTCCATGACAACAATAAAACTGTCAATATCACTAGATAAAGCATTGGAAATCGACGGTTTCAAGATTTTAAGCGAAAAACACACACAACTTATATCTTATTCTTCTGCTGCAGACTTGGTCATCTGACAAATGGGGTGGAAAACCAGTATTTTACAATCAATTTTAACACTTAAAACAAGTAGTGGAAAAAAAATTGCGTTTATAACCTTTATCACCGTAACATATGATCTCTGTAATAAAGTTCAATATACCTTCTGATGTAAGTTCCTATGACCTTCAAGTAAACTACAACTTCCGGTTTGTCAATGTTTACCAAAACTTATTATGTTGTTTATATTAATATGTGAGTCTTAAATACCAAATGTGAGAAGTTTTGTAAAATATTTTAATATAATTTTTTATGAAAATCAGTAATGATTTTCAAGTAAAATACCACTTCCGGTGATAATACAGTAACCAAAAAGGGAGGTTCACAACTAGATTATATAGTAATCCTAAATTCGAAATTTTAACTTTCTACGGCTAACCGTTTTTGAGTTATGCGAGATATGTACGAACGTACTAACGTACGAACGTAAGTACAGACGTCACGACGAAACTAGTCAAAATGGATTCAGGGATGGTCAAAATGGATATTTCCGTTGAAATCCGAAAACCTAAAATTTTCGCGATTACAATACTTTACTGCGTACAAGGAAATAAAAATATCCTAAATAATATTCATAATATAAATAGTTATATCATTATAAGGCTATTGTATATCAAAGATTCTCATGTTTTAGTCATGGATTCTGCATTTCCGAGGAAACAACCCGATAAATTGACCCTATTTCAATTTTTCTCCAACCGACAACTGATCAATAGGCAGGGAAGTACCCAACTCAAATTGTATTTCGGAATTTGAATAAGAAAGAAGATCCCACACCGTTGTGGCTTCTTCTCCACTTTCTTCTCGCTATCCTTTCATTGCTGCAGATTGTTATGTAGGCTGTATTTCCTTTTCAAGATTCTCAAAACATTATTTTATTGTGAATAACATCGATAAAATGCATTAAATGCTTTTACCTTGATTAGACAAACGACAAAGAGCTGAAGTGTGATAGTTTAACATATATCATTTTTACTTCCTTGTACGAAGTAAAGGAAGTATTGTAATCGCGAAAATTTTCGTTTTCCTGCTTTCAACGGAAATATCCATTTTGACCATCCCTGAATCCATTTTGACTAGTTTCGTGGTGATGTCTGTAGGTACATTCGTACGTATCTCGCGCAACTCAAAACGGTTAGCCATAGAAACTTAAAATTTCGTATTTAGGATTATCATATAGTCTAGTTGCGAATCTTCCTTTTTGGTCACTGAATGGTTAACCGGAAGTGGTACTTTACTGGAAGGTCATTACTGATTTTCATCAAAAATTATATTAAAATATAATGCAAAACTTCTCAAATTTGGTATTTGAGACTCACATAGTACTATAAATAACATAATAAATTTTGGTAAACATTGGCAAACCGAAAGTTGTACTTTAGTTGATGGTCATTTTAGACTTTCATCAAAAAGTATATTAAAATATAATGTAAAACATCTCAAATTTGGTAAATTAGACTCTTATATCAATATAAGTAATTTAATAGATTTTGGCTGAAATTGAAGATCCGAAAGGGGTACTTTACTTGAAGATCATAAGAAACTTAAATCAGAAGGTATATTGAAATTTATTACAGAGATCATATGTTTCGGTGATAAAGGTTATAAACGCAATTTTTTCCACTCTAATTAAACATTTTTATTACTTGTTTTAAGTGTTAAAACTGAATGTAAAATAATAGTGTTTTTTTGCCATTTGTGAGTTGATCAAGTCTGCAACAGAAGATAACGTATAAGTTAAGTGGGTTCTTCCGCTTAAAATCTCGAAACCGGCGATCTTCAATGCTTTATCTAGTGACATTGACAGTTCTAATGTTACGGAACACGAAGAAATCTCTTGGAAATTTTAGATATCATGAGACCTCCAGAAACAAGAGTGTGTTTGTGTGTGTGTGTGTGTGCGTGCCTGCGTGTGTGTGTGGCAATAGATGGATGTCGCGACGCGGACTATCGTTTTTGAGATTCTGCAATCTTCGGAAACTAGTAACCAAATTCAGGATTACTTTTTGAGCCAGCGATTTATAGTTTAATAGGCGTACCTACAAGGAAGTCATGTGTTGTGCACATCAGATATTTTTTTTTTTGTATGCGGTAAGTTACTAAAAATAAAATAAAAATGATAATATTTCGGTCCGCATTATTATGTGTGCTTTCTCAACTATTTTATTGTTCTTTATCAACTTTGGGGATATGTTTTTTTTTTCAAAACCATTTCCTTTTGGTTTGTGATTTTCAATAATAGACCTTTGTAATCGACCAAGAAATTTTTTTTTAACGTCCCTCTCCTCAAAATTTGAGGTTTTGCGTTTCAAGATACGTAGAATCCAAATATCGAATAAAAAAAACCCGTCCGTCAAAAATTTCATTAAAAAAAATCATTTAAATCGGACCAGATATGGTCTAATGAACTTCGTAGACTAATTCTCCGGCGCTGCTGGTCATCGTTGCCCTAGTCCTCCCCACTTATCAATTGGGCTTTTGACTTCCTCGCATCTCTCTACTTTATCCTTTCTTGTATTATTTCTGCACTTCCTTTAGCTTCTTGGTCTGTCCTTTTTCTTTTCCCACTGAAGTGCTCATCAAATATTTTTCTCTGTACCATTTTACTCTCTGATTAAATGCCCTAATCATCTTAGCCTACTTGCATTGACACAGTTTCTTCTTAGCACTCCCAGTTCGGCACTCTCACGGCGATCATCTTGGGTCAAGCTTCAAATTTCGGCTCCTTACTTGCCCACCGCTTAATTTCTTTGCTGAAGTTAGTAGATATCTTTTATAAAGTATCCTGCACATGTGCCTTTCCGAAACACTCCAAATTCTCATTTGAAAGATAATCTAATTATTGAAACTGTAAACCTAAGAAGTGCGGAAAGTCCTGTGAATAGACTGACCAGATATTTTTGAAATATTACTATTAATAATAAACCATTGTGTAATAATTTGCAACGTTTCATAACATCTGTTTTTAAATTTTTGAAAATGCCAATGAATCTTTCATTGAGTAGTTATACAAAATAATGTAGTATTAATTATATATCAATATTAATTATAGATTAATATTAATTATAGATTAATATATAATTTAGAACGTCGAGACACTCATGAGGAAGCCTTGCTATTGAGTTCATGCAGTTAATATTCGTGATCATGTTGACCCACGAAGATTGCTGTTATCTTGAGATCAACAAGTTTGTTGTTGTTGCTTAATGGATTTCACGTTCTTATGTACTCCAACTAGAGCAGGAAGGATATTAAACAAGTTTAATGTTGTTATTTTCCGGAAAGCATATGCGGTTTAGTAGTGAAATAGAAGCAGTATTTTCAACTGTAATGTCATTTTAATTTTGCTGAAAATCGGAAGTAATTGTGTTTGAAAAATAATTTTGTTTTGTCCTTGCTACTCTCCAACCTTGCCTCCCGGTAGGCTCTCATGCAATTTCAAAACGGTGATAGGAAATCGTGTTCGCGTAGAAAAGTTCGGATAGTTTCCATTATCTCGACAGATGCAGTAATATTGAAATCCATTTCGATGGTTGGCACTTGTACTGTTTCATGGTTGATTGGAACCAGTTAGGCCGATTTGACAGAGCTGTGGAAGGTTGTACGAGTCGGATTCACTAGTAATTGTTAACAGCAATCAAACTATTGCATTAACGTGATTTCTGGCTACAATGTCCCATGGTCTAGATTAATATATATCAGAATGGCAACAGGATAAGTCTAGTTGAAGAAAAATCAGAGAACTTCCATAAAAAATCTTGCTTCTTCATTGCATTCTCAAGCTCTCGACCGTGGGACAAGCGGTGAGAAATAGGAACGAGGCAAAATTTGAATTATATCATCCGTTATACAAAGATAATCCTTGTACGTTATGATGGAAACTTGAATGTGGAAATAAAAGTGTGACAACCATGGTTTGACTGACACCCCTAGGTCCACTTGAATTGAGAACTGACATTGGTCAAAACATAAATCAGGCGGTTGGAACTCAACACTGTTTTCTAAGAACGCATATTGGTCGAGAATTTGGCGGTTATACCAGTGCCTGTCCTCTAAACCCTTCATAAAAAAATGATAATGATAAAGAACAAGCATTTAACATCCTCTTCAGCAAAAAAAGATGTTTTTTTTTTCAGAGAATGAGTACATTCTATTTGAAGTGGCCAGTATCTTCTGAATCTTTACCACCGACATGAACGATCCAATTTTTCATGGACAGAATTAAATAAAATACTATGTCATACAGTCTATTTAATATGACCTTAAATTTTTCAATAAAGTTAAAGAAATTCGCTAACAAAAGTTTTTTTTATTCCAAATTAACAATTATGTTTCTTATAAACAACATAGTTTCTCTTTGTCTTCTATTTTACTATATTTATTATTTGTTGCCTAGGTACCTACTATTATTTTGATTTTTATGGTTCATAGAAGTATGATACTGAATATTAATTTTATGGTTTAACCGAATTCCCTGGAATTAAAAAAAAAAAAAAAAATTATAATTTAATTAAAAATAAAAACACCAACTACGGAAATAACTGTTATATTTTATAGCCCTATCCCTCCTAAAGGACAGAATATACTCGCATTTCTACTTTAACAACTCAGTGAAGTTGCATCTATGAATATTGAAACTTGGTGTTGTAGTCTGCGATTGGAGATATCGGCATCGAACATTCGGGTTCGCTAAGCCTTTAATTATTGATGTTAGTTTATTTTTTAACCTTTTTGATTTTTCAAGTAATGACAATTTATATCTTATTACATATGATCATGAACATATATATTATTTAATACGAAACATCAGCAAAAAGACGAGAACACTTAAAATATAATAAAATATTTGTTCAGTATTTAGAGCTCAAATTGTTTCAAAACATTCACGGTAACTCACCGAGTAATCTTAGCCATAAAACTCAAAAATCTGTAGAAAGGGACATAATTTGACGCAGAATTGGATGTTTTTTAATTTAATATACCATAGCTTTTTTCGAGAGAACTTGAAATTATATTGTTAGTTCCTTTATAAAGTGGTCAATTTTATATTTCTTGAAAAAACGTGTTTTTTTTTGTGGGAGGAGAAACGAAAACTAATTTTAAAATACAACAACTTAATGAATTAAAATAATTTAAAATTTATATAACCTCATAGGATGCCTGTTCGTGGATCAAAGTAGTCCTCCGTAGAGCGTTAGAATTGACAGGTAGGTAATGAATTTAATTCACAGGTTAATACCTCCTGCCCTGTTGTCAACAGTTGTGTTGGTAAGCCTGCAATTGATTTTATGGTGATTACTTGGTAGGCCATTGTATTATAGTCTGGACTCAAGCTAACAGTTTGAAGACCTTTAGGAAAATAATTATTTAATTTTTGGGAAATAAGTGCAAAAATATTTTTTTATTTTAAATATATAATTATTGAAACCTGAACGTATATTTGTTTTATATTCTTTCGGTCTAATAAAAGATAATCAGGTGCCTCTAAAATTATTTAGTATTTATTTAGAACATTTTATTTAGTTAGTTGACTGCGTTTCAGCTAAAGAGCCCCTGAGAGCTTTGAATTCAATTCCTTAGATCTGCCAGAAAAGTTTTCAAAGGAATTAAGGAATGGGACCCAATATCACTCTTTTGAGGATAAATTAACAGCTAATTGAAAAGGGAATCAGCGGACTGGTAAAAAAAAAAAAAAAAAAACAAATCATGAGTAATAACCATTTTACAGAAATCGGGCTTTTCGCGTAGGTATTCTTTTTTCTTGTTTTTTGTACAGTGGTTTAATGCACTAAATATTTAATGTTGTTGGTCTAAAGTCTTCAATATTAAGTGTGATTTTCTCACAGCTAGGTTTGTCAGGATTCATGATTATGCATACACTTATCTCTTTTTTCGAAATTTTCCAACACTTCGATATATGATTAAATGATTATGCTGGGTATAGTTTTAAGGATATATTAAGGTAATATATAAAGGTCCTTAATATATAAAGAACTTTCGTTGATACTACCGCGGCTGGTAGAGACTTCTGGCAGTTGGCTATAGCATTAAGGCAATGGAAACGAGCATATTTCGTTGGCACTGATCGGCAGCCCGGGTACGACTTATCCATACTGCTTCGTCTTGACCGCTACAGCCTGCCGGTCGGCAGTACGACGTTTCTAGGTTATGTTATCATGTCGAAGCAGAGTTTTAATGATAATGCTAACATTTTTTTTTTCTTTTTTCGTTTTTTTTTTTTCCTCTCCTTCAGAGATTTTAACAGTTTATTCCTACAAATTCCTTTTACTACCCGAAGGTATTTTAAGGTTACAATTCTTTTCCTTTTTTAGTCGTTTTTTCCCCGAAAAAAATAGACTATTGCAGTGGGTCGAAGGTCGGCGGTGATTTCTACCCGTTTCATAACCCCTAGAGCACGATTATGGAAAATTTGGAGATGTCTGATATATATTTATATATATTTTTTTTTTCCCGCTACATTTGAGCACCTCCAGCGCCCCCCTTTGGGTCAAATGAGCTGAAATTCGGTATGTAGGGCTTTCTTCAAGGCAGAACGATACTATAAAAGAATGGGTAAATTCCAGTCAAAATTTCGGTATGTTTACCTGAAATTTCGGCGTTTTTTAAGTTTTGCGCATCGCTACAGCTCCACAATATTAGTTTATAGGGCTGTAAATTTGTATGTGAATTGAGTTGGTGTCGGGGAAGTATCCTTTGGGGGTCTCGACTTGGTCCCCCCACCCTCCTGGGTTTTCCGATTTTTCAATATTAGCAAAGATATGTCAACTGTTTACTATTTCAACTGTTTCAATGCCTTATTAGTCGTTTTTCCCCGAAAAAAATGTGTCATTTTCGGTAAATTGTCATTTCATATGCAAATTTTGGTATGTTAGTGACGGAGTTCTACTGCTCACGGATTTTTTTTTTCGTCATGTGAAAGAAAATTAGATAAAAAATTATTAGCCAATAAATTTTGTCGGGTTGAAGTATCAACTATATTCATTACGTTGTAGATCTTATACTAATTAAAAAATATCTCTTTGAAAAGGGATTCAAATATAATTCCAATTAGCATTAAATAAATATATAAAAGAAATTTTCATCTTAAATAAATACTCAAATTCAAATGTTGAATCTTTTTTAATTATTATTTAATTAAATAATAATGATGGGGAGAGCGATGTTATAAAAAACAAACATAGATCTCTACCCCGTTTCTACTAACGCCGGTATTTAGAGCACAAACAAAATAAATAAGGTTGGGAAAAAAAATAAGTTGATATGCAATAAAATAAATTAATTATAATTTTGAAGCGAGAGAAATTACAGATAAGTATAAAAACAATAAACTCATTAATATAAACAAAAGGCGACTTACAACTACACATAAATTAAACCATTTTTCATTGAAAACCAGAAAAAAAAAAGGAATTTGAACCTTACTTGTTTTGAAAAATAAATCAGTTTGCTATTATAAAAATTAATATGTAAGTAATAAATTAAACAAATGTGTATCTATAACAGCTATAAAAAAAAAAGAAGTTAATTTTCAATTAAATCGTTTTTGTTCAGTCAGAAATATTGGCCACTAGAAATGAACTAATAACTTATTTCACTTAATATAATAGTTTATTAAATTCACAGATCTCTTCAGGTGAATTAGGTTTGGTACCACCAAGGCATGAATGGCGACGAAATAAAAAAATGTCTTTGTTACCTCGATAGTAGTATAACTGATGTATTGAGAGGAAGGCTTTATTTCCAACTTCCATCGACGAGAGGTGCAGCTGGCAGCTGGTAGATTTCGTTCGTCGGGAGAAATGACTATTTCCAAAATGACGAGCGATGTCTGACGAAAATGGTTATGGCTCTTCACCCTTCCTTAGGATAACTTGCCCGTAGGACAAGGGGGGCACAGTTATCTCTTAATAATCCTAAACTATATGTGTACCGTGGAAACAAAACAATGACACAACTAACTTTCTCTTGTTTCAATATAAATAAAAAGGATAATTTCTGTTATTTAATTAAAAGTAACTCTAGGTGACTAAATAAAAAAATAAAGTTTACGGCTTAAACACTTAATTTTAATCGTCTTTTTTATCAAAGTACGATTTACTAATTACTGCCATGATTTCATTATTGGATATTTATTACTGAAATGATGGCACGAATAACAGCCATCACTGTCCACAGTAATAAATTTAAAATCAGCGATACACCTTCAATTCTTTCATTTTATATTCAAAATATTACAAGAAGCCGTCACTATGTAGAATTTGGGAATTAATATGTGGTTCATTGGTACATAATAATTAAAATTTTATAGTCATAACCGAGCCATACAATTGAGCCAAGCAAAATGGAGTGTGCTGATTGAATAAGATCACAATTCCACCACCGTGTGTATTTCTACCCTTGCAATACAAATTAAAACCGAACTAGGATGTTTAGTTCGAGGGGAGTTGACCGCTATGATCAGCAGTTTCAACGAAATATATAAGCAGTCATAGTTAGCAGTAACTGTTGGCAAGCTCTAGGTACAACATATTAATAGATAAATATTATTTTACTAGTTGTCTAGTAGGTTTGTGCGTACTGTCATCCGAAGACACTTTTTTCAATGTCTTTCGGAGAGTTATTACAATCACTGACCTTAGTAACTTCCATACTATGATAGTTCCATTACATATTTCTATATTTTATATATTTATAATCCCCCCTGTATTATTCCACACAGGTACGAATCGACCTCCTGACGTTATTGCTTGCGCCATCACGCTCCTGATGATGCTGGTGATAGCGGCAGGGGTGAAGAAGTCGCTGCTGTTCAACAACATCCTCAACATGCTCAATCTGGCCGCCTGGGTTTTCCTCATGGCCGCAGGTCTCTTCTATGTGGACACCAACACCTGGTCCAATCACAAGGGCTTCCTACCCTACGGATGGAGTGGGGTAAGGTTATTTATTTATATGATCTTTACTGCTATTTTTATTTAATTGTTATATTATTTTATTTACGTTTGTGATCAAAATGGTTTTAAAATAACATAACATATAAAGGCCAAAAACGCAATGACTGTACTACCCAAAGAAGGGTCCTCTCTGCACTACCCTAAAGCTTCTATAAAGTAAATATAAATTTACTCCTCACCATATACTGTTTGTTACTTTCTTTCTTGATCAAATATTTATTCAGATCAGTAACTTTGCGTGTTCATTTTAATCACAGTAGTAGAATAATTACTAGCTTCAGTATCTGTTGTTTCCGGTACTTTAGTCAAAGCGAAGTGATTTTCAATTACGTTGGTCGAAGATAAATTATAGCATAATTACACGAAGCTGCAATCAATAACTCTTTATACTACAACGTAATTTAAAGCTGTAGCATACTATGTGGAATATAAATTGCACATAATATTAAAAGCATACGATTTTTCTCATTGATAACGTCAGCAAAACTTTTTTTTCCCTTTATTGTCAAATTATGATTGTCGAGAGAGTACGCTGATAGGCAGCGAATGAGATGTGAAGTGTAGAACAAAATATGAAAGTGCATGAGTCAGAGAATCAGACAATGGCAATTTCTTCACACTTTATACTTCTTATTTGTCAAGAAGGTCCCTCATCCAGCTTCTTATAAACTTTCCACAAATATTGACGGGCATGTTTATTGTCGCCATAACCGGAAAAAATCTTTTAGGATGGCTTTGAAGTATGTTGTAGTCCTTTTCTCTGTATGTTAGTTGGAGGTGGACATGCACAATTCTTCGTGTAGATTTATGTTATTGACGCAGAATGGTGCTTCTGTGATTGTCCTAAATTATTTTTCCGAAAATGTTTAGTTTTTGCATATGCATTTATTTAGTAGTTCGATATATTTGTGAGGCAAAATTGATTTCAGTAACTTCCGTAAAACTACTTCATTGCTCTACATGATTTACTTTAGAGTGCAATATATTTTTATTGTATAAAATATATAACGTCGTTTAAGCTGTGATACTCCGTAAGTAAGTCCGAAAAAATCAATAACAATATTTCTGTTCAAATAAAAAAAAATCGACAAATCATAACAGATACATATCGTAAGTAAAAAACATCTGCCAAGTAAATTAGTGTAGCTTCCTCACTATTTCTACAGGCTGATTAAGAAAAAATAAATGTGGAAGTAAAAACTAATTTACTGTTATAATTATTAGTCTCGACATATTTCGAAAAATCAAACATTAAAAAAGTTATAGTTCGAAATGTACATGCGCGATCAAGCATCCGATTCAAAAAACCGATACGAAATCCTTGATTACCCAATATACGATCTCTATATCGAAGAAAACTAAGAACGATAGTAAATCGAAATACGCAAGCCCGATCAAAAATCCGACTCAAAAAACGGAACCAGAACTCTCGATTACGTAATAGACGATCCCAATAAAGAAAAAAATCTTAAAAATTAACTTAAAATCGAATTGCGCATGGGCAATAGAAAAACCGATTTAATATGTCTAGTGTGTCCTTTCACACCACTTCCCTTACCGCTTTAAATTAAAGTAAAAAAAAAAGTTTAATATATCTAAAATAATATTAGTCCGATAAAGATAATCTATTTATTTTTCTTAATATATTTAACATAGTAGAAATTTAAATCATCTTTCAAATGAGCATCTGGAATGTCCAGGAGATTTATAGTTTTCGGATTATCAAAAAACTAAAATACGGTCAGCCGGTTTCCGTAGAAACTTTATCACAATACTTCATAGCATGTGAACAAAGTTCAAAACACGATATCTCAGCCAATACTGGTCCGATATGGAAGATTTTTTTTTTTTTGATTTTTTTTGGTTTTGTAGTTGGTTAACTTGCAACATGTTGGTCTGTTTTTTCTCAGGAATGTGCTGTATAGGAAAACTAAAATTGTTATAAGAAGATTTTAGGAATGTTTCAAATCCATATTGGTGCTACAATCTATAGAGTCTCGATTTCTATATCAAATAAAAGTAAATCGAAATGTGCATGCACAATGAAATATTCGATATCAAATTCGTAATTAGCATCCTTAAAAAACAACTTTCTGAAATTTTTGGTGAAATCGGAGAAGCCGTTTTCGATATATAGATGTGCCAAGGAAAAGACGTTTTCGCATGCGCAAACGAAAGTAGAGGATGGAATTTGATAAAACTAAAATGGATTATAAACATACATATTATTTCCATTTTTTCAAAAGAAGTTGCAGCACATATTATAGCATAATAGATGATGAGCTGTTCCACGAGACTAAAGGAAATACTGGCATATAATAAACCCTTTTTAAAATCTTTGGTTGCAGGTATTCACAGGAGCTGCTACCTGCTTCTATGCCTTCATCGGGTTCGACATCATCGCGACGACCGGAGAAGAGGCCACAGACCCGACCAAGTCCATCCCCTTGGCCATCATCGCTAGCCTCATGATCATCCTCTCCGCCTACGTGTCTTCATCGATGATGCTCACTCTCATTAGTGAGTAACTGACTAATCTGTAGCGTACAATTGTTTATATCAGGGTCTAGCCATTCCAGCGTCTGATGCCCTGGTTCAAGTGGACGAAATGTGCTGAGGACACGAGTTTGTGTTTTTTTTATATTATCTAATTTTTATATAATCTAATAACAATTGTGCTCGCTTAGCATAACCTGTTCCACGGAACATTAGCTATTTCACGCGGCCAGCTGTAGATCGACGCGTTTTCAATTAAATATTATTTTAATATCATATACTTAATTGGAAATATACGCGAAAGGTTTGAATATTGTAATTTATTTATTTCATAGCATATTATGTTTTTTTTTGTCAAACATCATTATTGTTTTATATGGCCTGCTGTAGATCGACGAGTTTTCAATGAAATATTGTAAGATCCGTTTTTTTACATATTTAATAATTATATGGGAATATGTATGAATAAGTGAATTTTTTTTAAATAATGATTTCTTTATATCATAGCATTTTATATTAATAATCATTGTTATTCCGCCTATTCCCTTTTTTATAAGTAACAAAATTGAATGATGGTGTTGGTAGAGCTGCATTCAACTTATTTTAAACTTCGTTATAATATTGTTTTAAATTTGTGAAACTAATGCAAGAAAACGAACGTATAATTTTAATAACGGCTGGGAGGAATCATATTGCTTTTTCAATTCCAAAGATAAATTTGTTGTGTAGTAATTGCAATACCGAAGAAATATAACAATCAACGTCACTTCCAAGGTTTTCACGATATTTTTAATACAAAATATCCTTTTAATTCTGAGCCTAATTAATAAATGTTATTAGCAATATCGAACACCTAATTTACATTGAATAAAAACAAACGCACAAATATATATATATATATATATATATATATATATATATATATATATATATATATATATATATATATATATATATATATGTTGTGCCCACCACCTGACAGATAAGCGATAAATGTGCTCCCAGGCAGAAAAAAAGGTTGAGAACTCCTGACCTAGTTGTTTCCCATGGACAGTTTTCGAGAGAACGAATCTCTGAAATACCATAAGCTTTAAAGAACTATTTAAAGTGGTGGGGCTCTTCTGAAGTAAATGCAGCTTGAAACTAATCGCAATTAATTTTTTTAAAAAACGTGAACAGTAGAGCTCTGTTACTCAGGTTGCGTTTTCACTAAAATGCTAAATTATAATTCATTAATATAAATAACACAGAGCCAGAAATAAAGCAGAGCAGGCTTAGCCACATGGAATATTTTAAAAAATATCTGATGTGGACAACCCTTCAAGTAAAGTATCGTTTTCGACTCACCAATTTTAAGCATAATATAGTAAATACATTCACATCGATATAAAAGTCCTATTTACCAAATTTGAGATGTTTTACATTATATTTTAATATAATTTTTAATGAAAGTCTAATATGACCTTCAAGTAAAGTACCGGTTCCGGTTTTCCAATTTAGACTAAAATCTATTATATTATTTAAATCAATATAAAAGTTATAAATACCAACTTTGAGTTTTTCAAAGTATTTTAATATAATTTTTGATGGGAATCAATTATGACCTTCAAGTAAAGTACCAATTCCGGTGGTTAAGCAGTGACCAAAAAGGGATGTTCACAACTAGATATTACAACAATCCTAAATACAAAATTTCAACATTCTACGGCTAACAGTTTTTGAGTTATGCGTGATACGAACGTACTTCCGCGACTTCCTACAATACACACACCTTTACTTCGTACAAGGAAGTAAAAATATCTTTGCCAATTTTTATCAATTTACATCTATTCTGCTTTAATGGAAATTATAATAGAATATACATGTAAACTCAAAAACAAATTAATATAAAAGTGTGGATTTCAGGGATATATTTAGTCGAAATATATTACGATTCTAGTTAACTTTAAAATTTTTACTTCCTTGTACGAAGTAAAGGAAGTATTGTAATCGCGAAAATTTTCGGTTTTCAGATTTCAACGGAAATACCCATTTTGACCATCCCTGAATCCATTTTGACTAGTTTCATCGTGGCGTCTGTACGTACGTACGTTCGTACGTTTATACGTACTTGAAGGTCACAATAAGCTTACATCAAAAATTATATTTAAATTAAATACATAAATCATATGTTTCGGTAATAAAGGTCACAAACGCAATTTGGTTTCCAATCTAATTAAACATTTTTATTACTTGTTTTAAGTGTTAAAATTGAGTATAAAATACTGGTTTTCCTCCCTATTTGTGTGTCAATAGATGGATGTCGCTACGCCGAGTGTCGTTTTTGAGATACTGCAATCTTCGGAAACTAGTAACCAAATTCAGGATCACTTTTTTGAGCCACCGATTTATAGTTTAATAGGCGTACAAGGAAGTCATGTGATGTCCACATCAGATATTTTTTCTGAAGGCTTGATAGTAATTAAGTACTATCATAGTAACAATGATTTCAATTTATATCAATGGAATGGAATATACTTTGATATCATTTGAAAGCCATAATAAAGCAAGCGGTAGTTAAATAGCTTTGTAAGGGGAATTTATATTGGCTTCTTTCCATTTTAGACTATTTATATCTTCTGTTTTTACTTTAGCTACGTATTTTAATTATTTTTATTTTTATATTAGCTTTACATATTTAGATTCCTTAACATGGAGACCGGTTTCGATCTCTACATATTTTTATCTCTTAATACAATTTAGGAAGAATTCTATACAATTAAGGTAAAAATAGCATTAATTAATAAGAATGTATGATTACAAATAAAATATGAAAATGGAGTAAAATTTGACATGAAAAGATTATAATTAAAAATTAAATTACCACAAATGTCTATGTTTTCGTTTTCTTCCCAATGTCATGTATTAAAATTTTTAAATTATTACAACTACAAAGCCAAATCATTAATTAAAAGTCAAGATTATTTATTAACAAACCTAAATTATTATAACGTGATTAAACAGAAAAATTTCTTTTGGTATCTCACTGAATTGCAACTTCTGAAGTTCCTTGAGTCAAAAAAGTAATTTTATTGTTGAAAAATAAATTTGAATCGTAAAAGTTGAAAAATAAATATAAGTCGTCTTAAAAATATATTTTCCAAAGAATCACCTGAATTTAATTCTTAAGTTAAAAAAACTTTCTAATTCGTGTACCATTTAAACTAATTGTTAACCAGCGAGTTAACCAGTGACCGATCCGATAAAAACATGACTAGTTCCACTGATCATCCCCAGATCCGCCCCTTGTGGAACGCTCATCTATGCTATTATGAGACTTAAGGTAAAAGTTAGAAAAAAAAAAGTTTGGTAAAAGTAAGGACAAAAATTAATTCGAAAACTTTGTAACAAAAAAAAATTGGAATGATATCTATTAGTTTAGCTTTTTTAATACAATTGATTTGTGTTGTTTAAAATCTAAAAGTATTCAAAAATAAAATATAAATAGGAAAACAAATATAATATATGATTATTATATTAATAAATAAATAAATTAATGAAAATTAATTAATAAATAAATATTAATAAATGTAGATAAAAAAATCCAGCATACAATGAATTATCTTGGGGATTGACAGGTTCATCACCTGAATGAATGATAGAAAATCATCATCATCGAATATCATCAAAATATCATCATTGAAAATTCGTGATAGAACTAGGTAACGATGTTATTGATTTCCTAGTTGAAGAGATAGGCCAGATAATTGAATCCTTATCAGCCCAAACGATTAGCATTCCAAATTAATTGGATTACCATGGGATAATTTATAACTAATGATTAAATTCGATGCATTTAAATTTTATGATCCTTCTCCCGTACCATACTCGTCCATCTGTAGACTTACATCCTGATGCACAACACGCGATTAAATCTTTACCTTAATTATCACTTACCGATTACATTAAAAACTGCAAAGACATGCCCTGATTGGATGGAGGCTGATGTGCCCTTGTGAATTTTCATCTTTTAACAATACCTTTCTGCTTCCTTATTTTTTTCCTTTGGATTTTCTGAAGAGAAAATTTCTTACCTTCCTATTCCTTGGATATTGAAAAGATATGCCTCAACGATTTAATCTTTAGATCAGTTTAATAAGTTTTTTTTTATTGTTCAGTTATATTCTTCCAGATACATTCATAGTATTTATTTTGATACAATGGTGTTACTTTTTTAGGTATAGACTGGTGTTGTTTAAAAAAAATCAAATTGATTAATTTGAATCTGTATAATTGTAACCTCTCTTTTCATATACTTCCACCATATCTTACCTTTTGTCGTTAATTTTTTATTTTTATATTCCTATCTGTTTATAGCCCTGAAGAAGTTCTACTAATTAGGCCGAAAATTATTTTATTTTGACACCACTTTCAACCATCTCCTAGTTTAAATCCACGATCTGCTATTTCTAGATAATATAAATTCGTTTGAAGAAACAGCGAACTCTTTTCATTTATGAAATTTTACAAATCGGAGCTTCCACTCTGTATTTCTCCTGTAGTGAATGAAACGTTTCAACCAAAATTTATAAAACCTTGGCGCGCTGCAGGACCCGCTCCAAGGACGTTTTAAAAAAAATACAAAAAGTAATATTTATTTGTTTATTCCACTTCGTTTCAGTAAAAAAACATGGGAACAAGAGAGTATGTACAAACATAATTAAATGCAATGACAATTAAGATAGTAATAATCCGTAGTTTTAATGCTTACAAAATAATGTAATAAATTAAATTATAATTATTTTTATTTTTATTTCCTAATAATAATGAATAATGAGAAATATGTAGTTGCAAGTATAATAAATGAAGAAGGAAAAAAATCACTGTCATTAAATTTTAAAATATTTGATTGCTATTTAATACAATAATATTCATAATAATTAAATACTCAATACTCAAATAATTTAAGTTCAAAGGAAAACGAGCTGGAACACTTATTGTCCTTATTTAAGATTTGTCAACACTGAAGGAATTAATGATCACGAACATTCTTCAGCAGGTATTGTATCACAAGATTTATTAATTAATTGCTTGAAATAACTGGTTGAGACTGACTATATTAAGGTCCCTCCCTCAAGCTTCATTGTCTGACCGATACGGAAAGGAACACTTGAAGAGGGCTGATTTATTGCCACCACTCAGCTCCTGGCTGAGTATTAGAAACAATGGATTCTCAACGCCCGCCCGTTCTGGTTAATCTTTTGTAAAATTTCATTAAACCCGTCTCCTTTCAACGCTGTGCAATAAATAGCTTTTGTTCTTCTGTTTCACCTGTGAGAGCAGTGCTAAAACAACACTACCTAATCAAATATGTAACGAAGGGCTTAAGCATGAAGTGTAAATATTAAAAGAGGCAAGAACAGAATTGAAATTTTAGCTATGTTTACTGATGGAGCTAATGCAATCAAATTTGTTTCAATGTACGATGACCATTCAGTAATTAAACAGACAAATTAATGGCTTTTATTTTTTTGTTAATTTTTCCTATTTTCACGAAGTCACGAGGAGCAGGTATGCACTGACCTTTTTACAAGTCGTATTATGCCCACAGCGAAAATTTGTTAATCTTGATCTCGAAGCCACTTTGTACTTTTTTTCTTTACCTCTTCTTTGCCATTGAATTTGATGCCAATCCCAGCTTATTTCATTAGATGAAATAGATACAAAACCGAAGGAGCATGGTCAAAACTGTGAGGAGGATGGTTAGAAGCTCCCAACCCATTTCGCCAATAGTTTTAATGGCCAGTTGAGCCGTATAAGGTCGGAGCGTTGTCTTGAAGAAGAAGCAAGCCTTTTCTTTGCCATCTCGGACGTTTCCTCATCAGCGCGGGGTTGACTTAGTTCTCTATCATGTTTGAGTAGTATAGGCTGTGGATAGTGCTTTGTTTAAAAAAAAAAAAATCACAGAAAATTGGGAACTCCAAAACATAGTTAATGTGAGCCAAAAGATGGACGACTGGAGCGGTGTACCTCGCTTCCGCTTTTGAAGCCACTCTATTCCACCTCTTTAATACAACTACTACCGTATTGTCTGTTCACGGTGAGAGAGTATTCCTGACGATTTTTACAAAAAGTGGACATTCCAGCACTGGCAGATCTTTGTGTAGACGTAATGTTGGTGTTTAAACAAAATTTAAATCCAAAACGAATTGCCAATATGGCACTGCTCGTATGTAACTGGCTATTAAATAGGGCATTATTGTTGTACAACCTTTTATAGTAAAGTATAAGAAGGAAATTGAAAACTCCTTTCGGGCGAAAATGTATAACGCTTGTGATCCACAATAAATTCTTTATGGGCAAATCAGCCCACCTTTCCTCCACTCTTCTACCGTAGTAGAGCAACTAATGTAGCTGTAAAACATTAATTATAAGGAGCAGAATATGTAAGATAATTGTGACAATATTGGTCTCATATATATATATATATATATATATATATATATATATATATATATATATATATATATATATATATATATATATATATATGAGACCAATATTGTCACAATTATCAGATGGGATAGGGGAGCATTTTATATCCGTTCATTTTATCCTCGTAACTCCTAGAATACGATTATGCGGTTTACGAACATAAAATGTATATATATATATATATATATATATATATATATATATATATATATATATATATATATATATATATATATTAATCCCTTTTAAAAAACGAAAACCGGTTTTCTTGGTTATTATCGCTATATAGACTTCCTGCAAAATTGAAAAGAATGTAGCTCTTTTTTATATATGTTTAGAGAAGTTTTAATTCTCTTATTTCCTAATTATGAAAAATTATTTGTTTGTCAGATATAAAATAATACATGGAAAGTTAAACAACACATAGAAATTTAATTAAAATATTTTTATCAGTTTAAAATTTACATTGTAGCAGTAGACGATTGATATTCAATGTATCTTTTAATTCCTTTTCTTCAAGCTCTTTCAGCCATTTTAGCCAGACGTTATCTTCAGTACTGCATCTAATTTAAGTGTTTGACAGGAATAAAAATAAATAACTAAATAAATGATATGTATGACATTAAAATACAGTTTGAACTGAAAGAAATGAAACCATTAATTATTAAATGACTAAATATTGGATTAAATTTGATAAAGAACATTTAAAAATTCGTTTGAAAAATCATGGTGATTCGAATGAAAAAAAGTATTTATGTTTTTATATGAATATAATTCAATAATATGAAATTATATGGATTATTCGAATTATTAAACACTAATTTCTTTTTGAAGAATAAGAAAAAGAAGAAGTATTTCTAAAATATTCATTAAAATAATGAGTTTACAAGCCTGTGAAAAAAGACGAATATCAGATTCAGTCAATGAAAAAATGGGACATAGTTAAGCGCTTTGGATACAACTATACCACAACCTGAGAAAAGTGCAAGTAGGAGGCGACTGACGGTAGAGGGCCGGAAATTGGAAATATCCAGTCCTAGATGATGTTACAGAAAATAGCCACTAGGAATTTCAGATCTCCAATGTAAACACTCGATGAATTATACTGTGTTAAAGAAGGTTGCGGCACAACTGTACAACTTATTTCATTTTTAAAAGCACGAAACGGAAGGTTTTTAAAAACTGTGATATCTCTGTCGTTAATTCTCCAATTTTTGCAGCTCGTAGAAATAAATTAGTGAAGGTCGTACACTCAATCCTGTCCAACAGCCGCATCAATAGGTGAACAACAGAGGTATCACAGTTTTTCCAAAACTTCTTTTGCCTACTTTTACCAGAGCAAAAATGTGAGCAGCAGAGGTCCATCACAAAGGCCGTATTTTAATTAAAGCAAAAACTGAAAATATCGAAATGGCGGAGGACTGAGAGAAAAAAGTTGAGACCCTCTTAAGGCACTTCTTTAACATCAACTCAATTCACATGAAATTTTCGACCCTATAACTTAATTTGGAGAGACATTTGAGATGCGCAAAACCTTTTAAAAAAAACATGAAAAACCGCGGAAAGAGAGCGAGAGGTCGGAGAAAAATTTGAGACCCCCGAAAAGCACTGTTCCTACACCAATTCAATCCACATAAACATTTTCAATCCTCTAATTTAATTTGGAGGAGCTACAGAAGTGCTCAAAATCTCAAGAACCGCGAAATTTCAGATAGACATACCAAAATTTCGACTGAAAATTACGTAATTTTTATGGTATTATTCTGTCTATAAATCAACCCTACATACCGAATTTCAGCTCATTCGATTCCAAGCTGGAAGTGTCCAAATGTAGCGGGAGAATATATATATATATATATATATATATATATATATATATATATATATATATATATATATATATATATACACATATGTTCGTAAACCGCATAATCGTATTCTAGGAGTTACGAGGATAAAATGAACGGATATAAAATGCTCCCCTATCCCATCTGATAACCCAACATACAGTGTATAATCTTTTATTTTCTGGGAAAATACGACTAAAAATAAAAAAAAGCAATTAATACAAAAATAAATTTATAACATATTAAACGTCATTGGATTAAAAAATGAAATTTTGCTTTCTGAGCACACTATACCTATCACAATAATTTCTGACGAGTACATACTTTGATAACTCAGAAGAAAATTATATTGGAGGTATGAGAAAGAAAGTTTACCTATTCCCAAGACTCGTAGCAATTAGAAAAAAATCTGGTGCGGTGCGCACATCACAAAACTTTCCCTTACCAACCTATAATAATGACCTTTAAAATTATTTTAAAGAGTTCACATAAACACTACTCGAAATAAACTCAGAATGCACTTCTTCAGGTCTTTTCTCACAATAGTACAGTAAATTAGTGTTTAAATAACTTTACTAATACAATTCTATATACTAAATATTTTTGGTTTGTCAAGCTGAAAATATATTTTAAAAGTTTCGGTTTAGTTTCCATAAAAATTCCATTTAGTTTCCAAGGAATCATTTTGTTTCCATTAAATAATATAAAAGTAGAAATAATTAAGTTCTTTTCTACTTTTATGTTATTACAATACATTGTTACAGAGCGTTTTGTTAACAAAAGGTTGGAGGAGGTTCGGTCGCTTGTTGCTATAACATTATATTAAAGTTGTTGTAACATCACATGCATGTGCCTATCCTAAATATGTAATTTCACTATCCTATCGTTTTTGAGCTAGACTGTTCACATATACACAGACTCACAGACCATTTTGCGAGAGGTGGTTATTTGGACTCGGGGATCTTAAAACGTGTATTTCCGTTGAAAACTGGGATTCGAAAATGTTCACGACCGCAATACTTCCCCTTACTACATACTTCGTAAATAGGTAAGGGAAAGTAATAAGATCCATTGTAAATAATAATAAACCTATTGTAATGTAGTCTTCTATAACACTATACATCAAGAGTCCTGAAACCATTATCTTTTATATGGCATAAGGCTTTAGAAAATATTAAGTGGATTTAACTACTTCTTTATAAAAGTTTATCAGGGTAGGCCACTCTTCTGTCAAGCAATCCATCAGAATATTATAAACAGTACCACCATCATCCATCTTCGATACCAAACCAGAGAGGGTACTTCAGAATATTTTTTTATGGAATATAACCTTAAAATAATTGTTTGTTTTTTAGCAACGAATCATTTTTTTTAAATATCTTCTTTTTTTTTAACTGTAAGTTCTTATTCTTGCGCCATGACTTGTATAGTTTTAGGTTACTTAATAAGATTATTTTTTAAATTCTTAATGAGCTTCCTTAGATATAACATGTTTAGAATACATTTTATTGATTAAAAAAGGCAAAATCTCTCATTTCGACGTGCATATATATATTTTAGTTTTTTCACGCATTTGACACAAAGGATATTCTGGCTTGCGGTTATTTTTGTGTTTGTTTGAGCTCTTATTCTGTTGGTTCTGTTAAAATATTTTTTTCGTAATCTTTGAAGAATACTTGTGTAAACGTTTCTACTTGGTAATCGAAATGCTGAAGATCACTTTTTAAAAGATCTGACCTTTGATAATTACGAGGATTTAAAAATTGGATGTGAAGAGTTCTTTGCCTCAAAACCCAAGGAATGGTACCGACAACAAATCCAATTATTGGCAGTAAGATGGGTGAAAGTAGTTGAAATAATGGACTTTACTTTGAAGAGTAGTATTCAATAATTTTTAAAATATCTAATCTGAAATATAGCTATGCTAATGAACAAGGACTTTTGCAACAACCTAACACTTGAATTTTTCTCAACGAACTCTCAAGTTGTGGCATAGGTGCACCCCAAACGCTTAACTACGTCCCAGTTTTTCCTTAAGCTGAATCTGAGATTCGTTTTTTTTTTTTCAGAGGTTTATAAACTCATTATATTTATAAATATTTTAGAAATACTTCTTCTTTTTCTTCAAAAAGAAATTTTTGTTTAAGAATTCGAATAATTCATATAATTTCATATTATTAAATGATGTTCATATAAAAACATCAATAAATTTATCAAAGTTGATGTGAATAATCAACTTTAAAATGTTCTTTATTAAATTTAATCCAATAATAAGTCATTTAATAATTAATGGTTTTATTTCTTTCAATTCAAACTGTATTTTAATGTCATACATATCATTTATTTAGTTATTTGTTTTTATTCCTGTCAAACACTAACATTAGATGTAGTACTGAAGATAACGTTTGGCTAAAATAGCTGAAAGAGCTTGAAGAAAAGGAATTAAAAGATATGTTGAATATTAATCGTCAACTGCTATAATGTAAATTTTAAATTGAGAAAAATATTTTAATTAAATTTTAATGGACTGTTTCACTTTCCATGTATTATTTTATACCTGACATACAAATAATTTTTCCTAATTAGGAGAAATGAGAATTAAAACTGATTTTTATTTAGTGGCCCTTATTGTTGCGCGTGATATCTTGTTACGCGCCTTCTCCGGTGTTAAACTTCTCTAAACAAGCAGCTTGAAGAAAAGGAATTAAATGATAAGTCGAATATAAATCGTCAACTGTCATGATGTAAATTTTACATTGATGCGGCTCTTGGACAGAATTGGGGGAATGGCCTTCACTAAATCCTGTCTACGAGCTACTTCAATTGGAGAATTAACAGCAGAGATATAATAGTTTTTCCAAACTTTCCTACTTTTACCCCACATATCTTACCTATTTTCCTCATGAGCTTGCAAATCCATGAAATTAATAGCAGTAATAAAAAAAAAAAATGTGAGCAGCAGAGCTCCATCACAAAGATCGTATTTTCACTAAAGTACAAATGAAAATATCGAAATGGCGGTGGGTGAGAGAAAAAGTATAGATTCCTAAAAGATACTTCTCTTACATCAGCTCAATTCACATGAAATTTTCAACCCTATAACTTATTTTGGAGGGGCTGCTTAGGTGCGCAAAACCTTAAAAATCAGGAAAAACCACGGGGAGAGAGGGAAAGGGTCGGAGCAAAATGTTGAGACCTCCAAAATGCACTTCTCTTCGATCAACTCAATTAAAATGAAATTGTCAACCATATAACTTAATTTGGAGGGGCTGCTGAGGTGCGCAAAACCTTAAAAACCACGAATAACCGCGGAGGGAGAGGGATAGGTCGGAGAAAAAAAGTTGAGACTCCCAAAAGGCACACCAACTCAATTCACACATAAATTTTTAATCCTCTAACTCAATTTGGATGGGCTGCAGAGCTGCTTCAATCGGAGAATTATCAATAGAGATATCGCAGTTTTTTCAGACTTTCCATTTTTTTCTTCCACTTACCCTATCTCTTGGTGAAAACCATGGAGTGGCCAGCTCAGTTTTTTAGAGGAAATAAAATGTGTGCACGACCTGTCACGTTGTAGAGAGAAGATAATGAAGTCCTGTCTCTGGTTTGTAACAACCACAACTCAAAAATTAAACTAAGGTTAGTTTGTTGGTATGAATCAGTAAACAAGGTGATTATGATTACGTAAAAGTTGGGAACTTTAATTTTTGAGCGGTTCCGATTTTCTTAAAAATTACCGATTGGTTATATTAATTTTGAAGTATAATTCGTTAAATATTTTATGTGATATTTCTTCGTTCAAGCTTAACATTTTAAAGAAATATATTATTGATATTTTTCTTGTTTCAATCCACTTTTTTTTTCTTTAACACTCAACTAAATAATTATTTTTTACATGCTGCTCTGAATTAACATTAACATTTCTTCCTTAATGCTACCTACAATTTTGCATATAAAGAACAAAAAAAAATTTTTTTTTATCTTTATATTTTCATATACGTTTTATTTATATGTTCATACATATTACGTTCATGCTGAGGTGGTCGGGATAGAGAACTAAGAAATACTGCTACTAAACAATGTCTCTTAGAATTTTAAGAGACAATTTCATATTTTCATAGGAATACTTAACTGTACAATTTTTAATGCCCCTCCAAAGTTGAATCTCGAAAGTTTTTAATCATGAGTTACAGTTGTCAAAAATGGTTGATGCGCTATTGAAAAAGTTATTTGAACAACGGCGGAACTAGTTTTCCATAATTTGTAATGATAAACTGAGCTGAAATTTATTCAAATGAGATTCAGATATTGAGGAATCCGTAATCAATTAAAACATAATTAAGTCAGTGATTAATGAAGTGGAAACGGGCTTTGAATCTGTTATAAGCTGGTTTACTATGCAAGTAGCATCTACCCACCATGGAAGGAAATGTAATTCATTTTCTGGAGAGCCGTTGTTATCAGTTGATTAACATTTCACTATAAATCTGGTTTGGAAAATCCATTGAAACAATATAGCAACAACAAGTGAAACAATACGCATGATGGTATAGAAGGATCAATCTAATTTGGGATTCATAATCTATTTGCCAATTCTATAATTTTGTTTTTATTGAAAACTAGTTTCAAATGTTATGCATTCATCTTCAGTTCTAAAAACACACAAAAATTCAAAAATAATTTAATTGGTTATTTTTGAATTTTTGTGTGTTTTTTTATGAAGATGAATGTATAACATTTGAAACTAGTTTTCAATAATAACAAAATTATAGAAGTGGCATATAATTTATCAATCCCTAATAGGATTGATCCTTCTATACCATCATTCGTACGTCAACTGTTTAACTTGTTTTGTTATATTGTTTCAAACGAATTTCAAAACCATATTTATAGTGAAATGGTAATCAACTGATAAAACGGTTCCTCAGAAAATGAATTACAATTTCTACATTTAGATAATATATACCCTTATTTTAAATTTATATATAAATAATTTATGTTTATACCCTTATTAAATTAGGATGTATTCAACTGTTACTTGAAGTATCTAAATGCCAAATGAGGCACTCTATCTTATTGTTAGTATATATAATCATTTAGAGAACTTTTAAAGTGTTTATTTTTGTTGGTTCACTGTTTTCTTTAGGTATATTCAATTCAATATACTTAGCTTACTGACGATTATTCATGAGCACGTAATACTCCTATCTTTATAAAAGAAAAATACAATTTATTTATAGTAGTAAAAAGAGATAGACTTTATTTATTTAATATTTAGTAAATAACAGAAACGGAACCCCTTCATTCTGGCAGACACAACCGGCAGAGCTTGAGAAGTGTTCCACCAGCACCATGCTGAGAAGCAATATGTGCACATTGAGTGTGTGAAACAACCAGCGCGGCGCTCGAGTCCAAGGTTATTCGGCTAATTTAGCGTATAAAAGTCATTTATTTCCAATTCATGTATTAGTTATTTATTTGCAATGTATCAATATACTTATTAAAAGAAATAAATTACTCTTTATTTCTCAAATTAAAATGACGCTGTATATAATTAGCCCTTTTAACGCCCACTAGTTGTTTGGAAACTGCCTGCTTTACACTGACTTAACCGGATCAGTAAAAGAACAAAAACGAAAAGTCTCCCTTCTTGTGATGGGTATTTTTGAGTTGGTTACTATGAAGATTATTTGTATAGACCTCCGTTACCACTATCCAGGAACCGCCACAGACCTAAAAAAAAAAAAAAAAAAAATATTGTATTTACAAATGGATATATATTGCCAAAAAAATCGTTAACATTATAACGCATGAAGGGATCAATACTTGATTAGGAAGAACTGTTTCTTGACCAAGGGTTATAAAAGGACAGCATGTTATCAGTATCCACCAGGTTTCCTCCCCCTTCCTCCTCTTGAAACCATTGATGTATCAGATCCCCAATTTTGTAGAGGCTGAGTTTGCCCCAGGATGGTATCTATGCCCTGTGGTTGATCCACGGTTGATACGACAGAAAATATATATTATGCAACTGCCAGGCTTATCCTGGACCCATGAATTAAAAGTCTTTTGTTTTTCTCGCTGAACTATTCCACTTCATTTGTAATTGAGGAGTTTTCTACCAAAAGTTAATATACTCACTTCTCAAAAACAACGATTTTTTTGACGAATTAATATTTTAAGCCTAAACATTATTCTGTTTATTTCAAATATTAAATTTTCCTCTGTTAATTTAATATTTTCAATAAAAATTTGCCTTATTTCCATGAGATGTCCCCCTAATATTTTTTTTGTAATAATTTTCCAAACGTGGCTATATTGACTTTTGATAGAAAAACCCTGAATGTTCCAAATATTTTTTAATGTTTCATTAAATTTTAATATAACAAGTTAATATAATGAATATGAAATAACATGTGGTGTGCCCACTCACACGAATTAACTTGCTAAGTCTTTATTTACTTCCTTGGGTGCTAAGTCCAAAACAATATTTTTGCTATATTTTCGCTACTATTGGTCCAATTAAGAAGGTTACAAAAATGAGTAAGTTTTTTTGTTTTTCTTAAATTTTTTATTAATAATACTTATTAGTTGTAAGTATAAAATTGTACTATGTATTTTTAATATAGAGACTGGTCTATTGTGGTACAGCATACAACTTTTGTTTATTATGATGAAATCATTAAATAAGAAACATCATTTAATATATAAAAAATAAAAGGTTTAATTTTTTTTTTTTTTTTTTTACTTTTGTAGACAGTTAAATCTTTAAAATGAGCATCTGAAATGTTCCAGGTGTATAGTTTTCAAGATATTCGAAAAACTAAAAAATAAACTGGTTTCCATAGGAACATGCGCTGAATACTTTTTAAAATATGGATACAAAGTCCAAAGTCCAAAGTCCGATATTTATTTTTTAGGGGATCCAATTACCTTTCAAATGATTAGGTACATAATTTAACTTAAAGTGCTTACTTAAAATCCGAGAGCACCTTCCTTACCTTGGTGGGAAGAAAAGTAAAAATGGCTCATGAAAAAAAAAAAAAAAATTATTATTTCAATGACAGTCAATGACTACGCACGGTCACGGAGCGATCTGTTTTTTCAGTTCCTGAAAGAATTATTTTCCGATAATGATCGTACATTTATTTAAAAGGAATATTACAGCCTTGAGAGTTTTGTGTTTATCCTGCAAAAATGGCATGCATTCATTTCAAATTAAGTCCGCAGCATCTGGTGCATAATAATCTTCATTGATTTTGCTTTTTGTTGCAAAATAAGGCGCGTTATGGATTTTCTCGAATAATTTACTATTGTGGAATTCAGTGGTTTCATTGAGACCCAGACCTTATCATCTCATTTTCCAGATATACCAAGTACTCGTATTAGGAAGTTTAATGATGCACCTTCAAACTTCTACACTCTTTTATTAACATTTTGGCGTTTCGGACGAGCTGTCCATGATTAAAAAGCTTCTACTATTTAATCACATAATTATATTCCATATTTAATTAATTTTCAACGTCTAAATGTACTATGTCCCTGGCCGCTTCACTGTATATTCTTTTTTATCCTTAAGCATTTTGTTTAATTCGTCCTGATATTCTACTTATGGGCTATTTCATATCTATAAGCTAACTGAGATCGCATAACTAACTAATGCCATAAGCAGAATACGAGGATGAATTAAACAAAATGTTTAAGGATAAAAAATGATAAAAAGAACATACAATGAAATGTCCAGTGATATATTACATTTAGACGTTGAAAAACAATTATCTAATTAAATAGCAGAATATTAACTTATTGATAAAAGTTTTTGATAATGGACAGCACGTCAAAATGTCAACAAAAAAGTAGTGTAGAAGTTAGAAAGTGCTTCATTAAACTTTCTAATATGTCATATATTTGGAAAATTCACATCAAGACTTCATCGAGAAATATAGTCTAACTGAATATCTCATGTTAAAATATAAAATATATCACATACATTTTTTTTTGACGAGTAGTCTTTGTCTTGATTGTGGATTCTATGCCGGTCGCTCGTTAATATGAAGTATCTGCTAACTATTACTCGCGGTATATAATCAGCAAGTTATTCAGGATATAGAAGGCGGGATCTCCTAGATTTATTATAATTAAGAAATAATTAATTTTATTCCGATTTTAATTCTAAAAATCTCCCTTACATTAATTGAGCATGGAAGCTTGTCGTGCCACTAAGCTTACTTAATTAAATATAGAATTTTTTTCAACTTTTAAAATTAATATTACAGTCTATTTCACACATGATTTTGTAAACTTTTGCAGTTCCGTACAACGAGATCGACCCCGAGTCGGGACTGGTGGCCATGTTCGGGCAGGTGGGGGCCTACAAGTGCAAGTGTGTCATCGCAGCTGGTGGAATCGCAGGCCTCACAGTCTCCATGTTCGGTTCCATGTTCCCCATGCCCAGGATCGTCTACGCCATGGCTCACGACGGCCTCATATTTAAGTGAGTCAATAAAATTAGCACAGCTTGTAACAAACCATTTAATTACAAATATAAACACAAGATTAATAATTTTTTTTTTTACGGAGATCTCTATTTTTTTCTTGATTATTTTTTATTCCCATTATTATTTTGCATAATACTTTTTATTTAGGATGGAAGTGAAAGTTCAACCACCGGATGAATATAATGAAAAATTCCCAAGTGGCGCACTTTATACTCCAGCGCACTCCTGAAAGGTTAATGTGGACACCAAGGCCCTCCGTGAAATTCCTTGTGTTAGAAATTGTTGTGCGAACACCTGAATAGAGACCTCTCGCTTATTCAAGGAAATAGATGCACTCCTCACTTATTTCATTTTCACTTTCTACGTTATCTGTCTTATCGAGATCATTGCTTTTAGATCTAAAGATAGGATCCAGGATCTTAACTGGCTTAAATCCTCCGCCGGGCTCTGAAGTTCCTACAAGGTGATGGATGACCTGGCGTATTTTAGATGACATACAACTTCTGCCCTGTTTCAGGTTACTAACGATGCTAAATGACGATTTTATTTGTCAGCAATATAGGATTGTTCATTTTTATGTTAAAAAATTTCCTTTATATAAGGGTTTCTTTAATAAAAGATAAAATGAGTTCAAAAACAAAATATGTATTATTTATACTACTTATTTAATTAGTTTTGCAGAATCAAATGATTTATTCAATTTATTATTGATTCCAACAAAATAGATTCTATAAATCAACACATATTCTATAATATTTGAAATATATTAAATGTTAAGTTATCAATATATTTTGTTGGAATCAATAATATAGTAAATTGTATAAATCATTTGATTCTGCAACGCTACTTAAATAAATATTATAAATTGTAAAATAAATTATATAATATTATAGAAAATTATAATTAAATAAATTACATTAGCTAAACAATAAATTAAATATAATAAAAATAAATTAAAAACCTGAGAGAAAAAACTATCAGCCGCTAACGAACGGTAGGTCACTAGTTTTCTCTTTTATTTACAGTCAAACATAAAACTAATCAAGTAAGGACATTTTCCCTTTTTCCAGTTGTAAGGAATGAGTTGCAGATAGAATAATCAGACCCTAAAAAGTCAACGAAATTTACCAGAGAAATTTTCGGAGGGCAAGTTTCCATCAAATGGATTTCTGTTTCTATCAATAATAATTTGTATATATATATATATATATATATATATATATATATATATATACAATGGTATATATAACCAATGACTTTTTTTTTTTTTTTTAGCATTTATGTAACCAATCACATATAATGTAGCAACAGACAAATTATTTGGTAAGACTTATATTCAATTATATAATAAACTAGAGCTGCCTAAATTGATAAAACGCCAATCACTTTGTTATGAGCTGCGTCTTAAGAGTCTTGAGGCTTTTGTTTTGGAATCCCACGAAAATAGCCTGATAATAAATTTTTAAAAATTATGATTTGTAGATCAGCTTGGTGATGGTATAATAAAATCAAACAAAATAAACAAATTTTTTGTTAGAGGTTAACATTTCGACCAAACCATACAGGTCATCTTCAACTAATGTTCCTTCAAGTAATGTATTATCTTGCTATAATTTGCAAATCGGATTTTTAAATAAATAGTTTTATTTTAATAAAATTAAATTAATAAATTATAATTAATAATAAATTAAGAAAGCTTTTGGCATTTCTAAAATTATGCATACTAAGATTTTGTTATTGACGACGCATGTTTTAAATTTAATTTTTGTTTTGGAATTATCTATCGGTCAGTATATTTTTTGTTTGCGTCATTATTTTTTTATTTGGAGCTATTAACGATCAATTTCAAGGTTTTGAGAAATTAGTAATTATTTATTATGCTGTAAATTATTCTTCATTAATAAATGCATAACAGTCTGAAAATTGTCGATTGGATTTTAATGGTAAAGATTTACCGACATAACAATATTACTATAGATTCAATCTGCTTGTTTGCTAATCAAGGTCTTAAGTTAGTAATTTGATATTCGGATCACTTCTGTAGAGAAATAATTAAAACTCCCCTTATGGGATAACATCGCTGAAGGAGATATTTGATACAAAAATCATGAAATCAATATCCCCACTGCTCAGACAGGATTTCTTATTAAATGACAACACAAAGGTGGAGTATACTCTTCCTAATATATTATGACATCAGAAATTCACATCAGATGTTTCATCGCAATGGCTTGTTAGCACGACACCGGCGATCAATGGCAGGACTATCCCTGCAGCTATTGTTTTAGTTTATAAAGAGAAAAATCGGAAAAATAGTTCAGCACGGAAAATCATTGAATTTCGCTTTTGGAAAAATGCTAAATGATTACGAATTAAATTAATATACAAGAATGTGCGAAATGAGGTCAAAATTTCAATTTGAAAATGCTAATTTTTTTTATTTAGGGAAATGAGTTAATGGTAATATTTAGTCTTGAAGATTCCTGAAGTTAGCATAATTGAAAAAATTTACGGCATTCATCTGCCAAAAATATATTTAATATCTATTTCTTTACAATCTACACAATTTATTAAAATAATTACTTACTAAGCGAAAATAATTTCATGTATGGAGTATTATCACAGTAATAGTTAATTAAGGATAAGATGGTTAAGGTAGCGATGAAGATAAACAAAAATAGTATAAAATTATTTAACAAATGCCGACGTTTCGGCCCCCTTTAGATAGACTTTCTTCAGAGCCACAAAGGACAATATACAACAAAAATTGCAATCATATTAAGAGTCCACGGAAGAAATGATGATACTCACTCGGGATATTTTTTTCGAAGTGGAGTTGTATACACAGGTTCATATCGTTGGGCAGATTAAGAATGGAAAAAGAAACATTCGGAAATTTGGATGGTCGATTTGGTTGAAGCGTTTGAAGAATACCATATTTTGGAGCAAGTTGGAGTTCCGATCTTTAAAAATTAATTTCCACGAAAGGCATTACGGGTGACCCTCTCCTTTTCTTCGGTTGACTCTTCATATACATTAATAGAATGAAATCGTATAAAAGTTAAAATGAAGATAAAAAGTAAACTTAATAACCTAAAAGAAATCAATGAATTTCATCTACACTCAAATCCTCAATATCGAATATAGAACAATCCTCCCATCTACGTTTTGGGGCGCTGCCTATCTCTTCAATGATTCGTTGGTTATCCATCTCTATAACTTTATCTGTCCATTTAAATGGCCTCGATGATATCCACCTCAATCATATATACCGGGCGTATGTCACGTAATCCACATTTTGTAGTCGTCTAAAATCTCCAGTTGACTCATTATATACGTCCAATTTTACGCAATACTTTTTTTAAAAAACCTCCAAGCGTTGTTTTCCATTAATGTAATACTAATCGGATGCAAGCTCATGATTTCTCTGGTTGACTGTGCTCTCACCTTGAAAAATAACCATAACTTAACAATGAAATATAACATAAAAAGGTACAAGATAGTAAATCTTAAATATATTTAGAATATGAAATGTAATTTTGAGAATCTAATCAACTATAAAAAAAAATCTTCCGATAATGCCTAAATATTAATAATACAAATTTGAGAAGTGCCCTTTAACTTAAAGAGAAGATGAAGTGCTTGAAAAGAATTTCAATTCAGTTTGCCTAGGAAAATACGTTTAAGAGGGGGCAGTGCAAACGCTATAATCATTCCCCTGGGTCTTCGAGGAATAACCTGGTTTATTAACTTCCTTGATCACATTATTCATCAGAGTAATCATATAAAGAGCAATTGGCTCACATCGTGGCTCCCATAGGAGTGGCAATACAGAGTAAACCTGGCAATTCCTTCTTGTCTCAGTCTTTTTTTTTTTTCTCCTTAGTACAGTTAAGTTGAATTGAATACCGGAGTATGCCAGATTATGGAGGTTGGACGGATTACTAGTGGTTTAATAAAATCTTGCATAGAAGAAACTCAATTTTTATATATTTATTATGATTGATGTAGACATACATATGTGTTCCTTTTTTATTATTTTGTATTTTATATTAAAAGCATTAAAAAATATAGAAAAGATTTATATCTAAATATATTACAAATATGTAACAGAAAAAAAAATAAATAAGACCAACTAAGGTACATTATAGGATGCAGTGTTCCTTGATCAACGCAAGTGATTTGGTCAACATCTACTCCCAACCCCTTGGCTTTTTCTCCGAATCCGATGAAGGACCAGTCATCCACTGCACAGAGTATGGTTGTGCTACACAACAGCGGTTACCTGACTTCATGTCACTACATATCACTTTTTAGATAATTGGGCGTACCACTACCTGATCTTATAATATTAGTATTAAAGCCTTAATTTAAAAATATATAAACTGATTTATAAAAGTTTATTTGACAAAGAAAGCAATATGTATTACAGTAAATTTACTTAAGAAAATAATAAATTAAAAATAAAGTATACAAATTAAATATCACACAATTGCAGCAACAATAAGATTCACATAATATCGGAAATCATGCAAAAGGTGTACCCACCAAAAGTAAGAAATTTGGACTTCGTAAACAAAAGTATCAATATTTTTCAGTTGGAAGTTTGATGGAGCTCAACTTGATTCTGAAGTCCTCGTCAGCACAGTGATTTCGCCTTTACTACGAGAAACATCCGGAATCATCTTTATTAATAATTAATAAAATAATAATAATAATACAAATATATAATAAAATTAATACAATTATTGTAGATCTTGTTTATTCATCTTATAATTCATGCATTCAATAACAATTTTTTTAAAAAAATGTATGGAATGTTGCTAAATAATTGTTTAGACTTCCTAAGTGCTATAATAGAAAAAAAAATTGTTATCCCTGATAATTTTATCCTTGACATTAGTTTTTTTGTTCGTGTACCCCGTGAAAAACGTTGTGTACCACCGCCTGGTAACACCAAATGTAGAAGATCTCCACACTACACAAACCTGTCTTAAAAAGATGAAGATGATTCCCTTCGCAGAACAAAAAAAAAAAAAAAATGTAAAATAGGTATTAAAAAAAAGAGTTATTAGATAGGTGTATCATTTTTTGTAGTTATTGTTATCATAAAATCAATAGTTCAATATTATATCTATGATATTGATATAATATTGGAAAATATTTGGATTCGTCTGTTCTCTCTCTTCGCTAGGAGTCCAGGCTCTGGCACTTTTTAAAATGATTTAATTATTGTATTAAATTTAGTGTTAACACACTCTTTCATGTGAACATCATTTGGTTGCATCTTAGACATCCTAAGGTTCGACTCTATAGTAAAAACTCACAATATAAAAATACATTTAGGCGCAAAGATGTAATTTGTCACTTATGATCATCCAATGCGTCAGGGTTTGGACTCCTCTTGTATAGTTTATCAGCTTTATATCGATTTCATAAAGGCTTATGATTCCATTGACTGCCAGAGGCCTTATAATATTTTGATTGAGCAAGGAATACCGAAGAAGTTAGTTAATCTAGTAGGTACGTGTATGGCCGAAACATTTAATGAGATTAGAATCGGAAATATTTTTTAAGAGAAAGAAGAAACCTAATTTATTGGTGATTTTTGCTATTTGTCTTGTTTTAATTGTTGTAAATATTGTAAGGATAATAAAAAAAAAAAATGAAACTAACCAAGTGGTGCCTACAGTTACCTCAACAGTGGTTTTTGTGAAAAAAATTGACACAAATCGTATGCTGCAAATTTTCTCAAATTGACTTGTAGTCATCACAGATAGTTAAAGGAACAATATAATGTAATTTCATAAATATTTCTCAGGTTTCACGAGAAAAAAACGCTTCCTAAAAAATTAAGCATGGGGTTCGGGCAGATCTAGAGAGTGGCAATTTTTTTTTTAATTCTGCAGTTAATGTTTCTCCTTGTCTCCTCTCAACTACATAAAGGGCCATAAAAATTTCATATTACTCAGCAATATTGCCAGCCATATGTTGGGCAATATTGTTGGAAACATTTCTCAGCAATATTTGTAGCAATAGATTTCAGTCTTGGTTGTGAAATTTATTTTCAAAGGCCATTTCTCGTACTGAAGTACGTTTTCCTCTTTTTATTCCATTGTTTTATACAAGTATGGAATGTTTCACTACAATATCTGCATATTGTAGTATGTTATAGTATGATATGATATTTCAAATTCCAGGAAACGTCTCACTTACGAAATATTTCTCAGGAAAGTTTATAACTCAAGACAAGCAATGTTAACAACATATATAAGTTCTAAAAAAGTACATAGGCTAGGAATATTACTCGACCTAGAATCCGACTGGGTGAAGTTTTCTGGTGTGCAATAACGCTGTTATTGTGATGAGTGAACAAATCATCGATTCCGTACCTAACACCTAATGTCAAAAGTTCCTAAGAAAACTGTATCAACTTTTCACGTTAAACTTTTAGTAAGGAACGATTACTTTGAAAAGTTTTTTCCGCGCCTTGGAATAGATCTATATCTCAGGAATTGATTTTGGTCTGATTCATAAAGTAAAACCTACGACCTTTGGATATTCGCGGGATCAACTTTTTTTTTTGTTTTTTTAAGACACCGGGACTAGGGTGAAGGGCAAGAGACACTTGCCCCATGGAGTAGAATTTAGGAAGAGGCAAATTTCGAGGGACATTTTATATTTTGGTTAAGTAAAAATATTTGGTTCTACTCTTTTGTTTTATTATTTTCAATAATAGACCTTTATAATCTACCAAGGAAAAATGTTTGCAACCTCCACTCAAAATTTGTGGTTTTACGTTTCAACATACGCAGAAACCAAATATCGAATAAAAAAATCCGTCCGTCCGCCATCAGCGGCTTATCTTCGAGACTACTGGATCCATTTTCTTGCAAAATGCCGGCCAATTAGAGATCTTATAAGCCCATAACTCTGCCCATTATAATTATAGAGTGGAAATATAAGGTGTTTTTGAATCAGCCTAACAAAGCATTAAAAAAAAGGAGCTATATAAATGCTGATTAAAGATCTTATAAGTCCATAATTCGGCCATTTATAAAGATAGAGGGGAAATGTAAGGTGCTTTGGAATCAGCATAAGAAGGCGTTAAGAAAGGAAAAAAACAAACAAAAAATCTATATAAATGCCGATTAAAGTTCTTATAAGCCCATAGCTCGGCCATTTATAAAGATAGAGTGGAAATGTAAGGTGTTTTGGAATCAGCTTATCAAAGCATTAAAAAAAAAAAAAAATGCTTTTGGTTTATTATTTTCAATAACAGACCTTGGTAATCGACCAAGGAAAAAAAAATTGTAACCCCCACTCAAAATTTGAGGTTTTACGTTTCTAGATACGTGGAATCCAAGTATTAAATTAAAAAAAAATCCGTCCGCAAAATTTTAAATGGTCTAAAAATCGAATATTGATGACAGTCGTCACTCTGGCTTTGACCAATGCTATAAGTCTTAAAAATAGATTATAATTATAAAAGTTTTGCTTATGCCATCTTTATAAACTCCTACTCTATACGATAAAGAATCAAATTTAAAATATATATATATATATCTGTATTTGGAAAAAAAGGTTTAGTGTGTTTTCTGTAAAAATTGCTAAATGCCGCTTACACCTTTTTCAAAAAACGTCTAAATGTTCATGCAAAAAAAGTGCAATTAAAAAGATATTCAATAAAACTATTTATTAACGATTAGAAAGCTATTCTAAGTTAACGGAGAATAGATGTCATGACATGATGATAATCATTTTTACTGCAAACAAATCGGAAAGTGAAATTAAAATGTTATTATTTGTAAAATAAGTAACCATGTTTTATTTTTTGCCTTTTCGTGTTCTTGATTGTATTGATACTAATCCATTCAATAAAATGAATTAATGCTATATGACGATGATATTTATTTAGAAATATAGTTTTATTGGGGAGAAGGAGGCAGAGAAAGAGCGGTAATATTGAGCTTGCCTTCCTGGCAAAAGTCCTAGTTTTGTCTGAGGTTGAAAGTATAGGTAAAGCAGTTATGGTACGACTCACTCGTAGGTTACAAGCTACTAATTTTTTTTAAAGACATACAGGCCAAGATCACACCAAAATAAACAAAACTTTAAGAAATTAATCTAAAATCGATGAATCCCATGCGAGAGGTCTGCTTTAACCTATGTATGCCCACTAATTTATTTGTGAAAACTTATAGATGGTCCCTTCAGTGTCCATAGAATATTAAAAAAAATATTGCTTGGACCATAATCTCATATTCGGATGAGCCATAATTTAATATCCAGGTCCGAATAATTTTTGCAAATATCTATATTTTTTTGGCATTCGTTCTTTTCAAGAGCCCATATTTTTGCCGCAATACGGTGATTTTCTTACTGAAAGTTTCTCCATAAGATCCCAAACAGCTGTTCTTGGGTCTTGTTGGATTTCATATTTCTTCAGCGAAGGGTCACAGATGGTAGTTATCAGCAGAAGTTCCTCCACAACCCTTTTCCCAAAATAATTCTCCAATAAAGCTGTTATGTCCCTAACAATTTATTGTATCTTTCGTATATTGTATTGACTAACATCGCTGCAGATATTTACTAAGCTTAAAAAAAAATAGTGTTTGATTAAGGATTTAGCATTAAAATGGATATACTATAATAGTTTAATAAACATAAACAAACCGCGATAGATCTGTCTTACGGACAGCTTAAATTGGATTAAAAAATATGCAGATATCAATTGTAAATTTGCTTTTATTTCAATAAAAGATTTATCCCCCTTTCAATTAAATTTTTCTAATAATAATTTTCTTCAAGATTTTTTTTCAAATACAAGTCAATTATAGGACGAATGGCTACGTTTGATTAAATAATAGCAACTGACTATTATTTCCAACTGCAATAGAGGCTGTAGCTACAATAAGAGCTTAAAAGCCCACGTGCCCTTTTTTGTGGAGAACGCTTTAATGACTTCAATATGTCAAGAATATCCCTACAAAATTTTATTCCAATAAAGAAATTTATGAAGTTAGTACGTCCGTTTTTAATAAAAAATTATATTGTGACATCAGAAGCCTTTGCTTTTATTTAAATATTTTGTTGTACATCAAGTAACTAGTTGATGCCTATTCAATTCAAATTATTTTTTAGAGAGAGATCTCAAAGTGCAGAGTTGTTATGAAGTTTCTTTAACCAAATTAGAATAACATGACGCTCTTTGCTGTACATTTTCAGAACTAACATTATGGAATGCCGGAAGGAGTTGAGGACGGCATTGAAATTTTCGGAGTGTCGAGAACTTTTGCCTGCTCGTATCTCAGAATTCACATTTGGAGCATATGCAGCTGCAGCTGTGTTGCAGCTACGGCTTCAATTCAAAATTTTCTGTACCATTACTGTTACTGGTACTGGTATTGGTGGGGGATCTAGTCCGGCAAGTGGGCCTTATGGTCCTTTTTGCCAACCCCTGGCGGCTAATTTTGCGTCACCGCCGCGTACTAACCAGAGAGTGGGAGTGTCAAGATTCATTTCGCGGGATCGCCACGAAATAAATATTAACCGACCCAGGTGGGAATCGAACCCACAACGTTCCGAACCGAGCACTCTGGGACCCTCGCCCCAACGTACTCGGCCGTCACGTCCTCTGCTGTACCATTAAGAAATGAATCTAATAGAAATGAGTTTAAGAGAAAATATAAACAAGGAAATTCTCTCATATCTCTCATTATAATCATGAAAAATTCGTTATCGTTTATCGTAAATTCTTGTTAGATTTTAAACCTGAATGTAAGAATTTAGGGTAAATGACCTTAAAGTTGACACGGCTCCTTAAGTTGACAAAGTTCAAATTTAAATTAGATTGAAAAGAATCCATAAGTTTTCCGTTCATTGAAAGGACGTTAGTTGAAGAATTTTATTTAGCACGATCAACTATGTTTGCTCTGTTCATAACATCTTTCGCCGTTTGTGTGAAACATCCTCAAATAAAGCACCTATCTGCTGCGCTCAGTGAATTTGATGGGAATGTAAAACTATTTCTTAAGATTTGTATTTAATAATTCCTGCATTAAATCGTTTGTTGTTAGCTCCTAAAATCCAATGTGGTAATGTCGACAACGGGGACGCAATAAACACGCTTCATCCTTTTCTTCACACGAATGTCAACTTCGGAAAAATGGTTGTCAATGATGCATACTGAAAAATTTAGTTGCGATTTTCGTTAGGAATCCATCTGTCGTGATTTTATTCATTTCTAATGAATGGGATCCTAAGCTGATGACCTATTTTTCCAATGACATGCAATCAGTTCCTAGTATGGACAAGCATTTTTTTTATAACGGTTAATTAAAAGAAAGACCGAAAATATGTTTGATAAGTGGTGAAGACCCTTTCTTGTTGAAGTTAGGTCTCTTGTTGCTAGCAATAGACTAAAAAGCAATATCCAAAACCACTGTCTGTATTTGGTAGCTCTGTCTTTTTTGTTTACAGTTCTTATTTTTAGTTTAAAATAATTTTTGTATTTCTGAAAGGATCCCTTCAGTTGTGTTTTAATACTACAAAATTTATTAAAATTGCATTGTCCCTACTATTCTCAATAAAATTTTGTTGTTTGTTCAAAGAAAAAAGTTGTATTCATTTCATTTTCTCTCACTGTCATCCTTGGGAACAGAAAAATCAAATTTAGACACTCATCTACTATAGATGTGCCAACATTATGAAAAGAGTAAGACTACATTTATTTATTTATTTTACTTTAAATACTTAATGTTTTTGAAATTGGTTTATATGCATTTCAAAAAGAAATTGAACTCAAACTTTATTTTCTATAAAAACTAAGGAAAAATTTTTAAAAGAAAAATTTCCTTGAAGTGGTTCTGTACTTGGTAAATATAACTGAAATAATAGCATCGCTATTACAAGAGTTTAACTTTTCCTTAGGTTGATAGCCTGACTATCAGCTAAGTTATTCTGTAAAATTAATTTTAACCTTTTCTACAAAAATTGTTTTCAGCTCTTATCTGTAATTGACACTGAGCAATATTTGTTTTGTTTTTACCTGCAACTTTTCATATTAGGTTATATAAAAAGGAGTTTATAAAAACATAAAAATTTGATGGCTACGGAGGAAGATTATTAGAAAAGTTTTTGTTACTGCCCCAGAGAATCAGGCTACACTGGCATAAATTCAACAGTTGCTGTAGCCAGATAATCCCTCACTTATTTTTTGTGGCTTCCTGAACGAACAAGAACATTGTCTTGATTTTGGTTGGGTAATCAGTTTCTGTTTATTACTGTGATTTACTTTGCAAAGCTTCATAATTTTTACATTTATCATTGGATTACAATGTTTGTTACATTAATGAGAGAGATATATCTAATTATCAATATAATTAAAACGCATATAATGACTGTTATTCCTGATTTTGGTTAAATTACTTAGGTGCAATGGTTTGTAGCCTTGTTTCTATCTTTTATTAATACAACTTAATTTTTAAGCCATATAAATATGATTTAAGTTCAAAAAACAAATGTTTCTGTTTCCTTTTTGTAACAAAATCCTTGTACATGAAAATAGTATGCATAAATTCAGTTGACATCCATATGATGGTATAGAAGGATCAATCTAATTAGGGATTGATAAATTATTTGCCACTTCTATAATTTTGTTTTATTGAAAACTAGTTTCGAATATTATACATTCATCTTCAGTTCTAAAAACACACAAAAATTCAAAAATAAGCAATTCAAAATGTACTTTGTTATTATTATACATATTAAATTTAATATGTATAATAATACCAAACTATATTTTGAATTGCTTATTTTTGATTTTTTGTGTGTTTTTAGAACTTAAGATGAATGTATAACATTCGAAACTAGTTTTCAATAAAACAAAATTATAGAAGTGGCAAATAATTTATCAATCTCTAATTGCATTAATTCAGTGTTTGACTTCTCTACTTCATAAATTTTATCTAATCCTTTATTTAATTCTATATCTCTACTTAATTAATTTTCATTGCTTTATTACTTCAATTTTAGTTTTTGAAGGAAAAATAATGATTCAAGTTCTTTTAAGACAGTATATAAAAGAAGTCAAAAGGCAGCAGAAAAAAAATGTAAGGCAGAGACTGAAAATATGTACAGTGCAGTCTGCAGTAAAATATGTACGGTGCAGAAGAGCTGTTACATTTTGATATATACCTTCAATACAAATGTTTCAGCATTTATAACTATTTCAAAAAATGGTTATGATATAGATTTGTGAAGGACTTTGAAATTGTTTTTGAAAGCATGACTATTGACTCTAAGCTTTATACTCAACTGTTTGAAGAAAACCAAAAACCAAATGAGTCCTTGCTAAACAAAGAAATTAATTCTTTGACATGATAAAATGCTTGTGAATAATTCATTTTAGATCAATAGAAAATTATGGAGTAAGATCCTAAGATTTTCTTCAATAAAACCTCTCTGCTTTCAAGTTTTTATAATTCTACTCCACAAAATGTAGAATATCTTGTTTTCCTCGATATTTAGCTATTTTAATGTTGTAAACATGACCTGAAATTTAGCAGTATCTTTATGTAAGTTTGAGATATAAGTTATACTTAACAGAACTAGCCCCATAGAATAAAAGGAAGTGGTTCAAAAGCCAAAGAATTTGAAAGAACAGAAAAATTATAGAACTAAATAAGTCATTTGAATCTATATTTATTTTTGAAGTAGGAAGTAACTTCCAGCTCCTTTGCCTCGTAAAAAAATCATTTTCCTTTTCCTTTACCAGCCTTGGTTGGACTGTTAGGTCCAGAAACCTTTCTGGGGCTTACCCAGCCACTATGAAGGGGATAACCTTTTGATGGGTTGAGAGTTATACTTGACAATTATGCATAGATATTGACAAAATAATCTCTTTGTATAACCAATTGTTAGGTTACAGTATTTCTTCTTCAAATGCTTAATGGGATCTCTGGTGTTATAAGTTTTCTCCATTTTCCTTTTTATTTTTAAATTAAAAAAAAAGTGTATAATGTATTAATTTAATACTCTGATTGTTAGTTTTATATTTATTTAAATGAACAATGCCCTATGTTTAGAAAAATATTAATATTGCCTTTCTAAGAATTTAACAGTTTAAAATTTTTTTTTTCCATCGCCCCTTTTGAAAACTTAATAACTGTATGCAGATTTATATCTTCTTTTTTGGTAACACTCCTTTTACCTTAACAGTGGTTTATAACATTCTTTATAACATTCTAAGGAATTTATAAAGTTTAGATTACTATTGTGAGGTCTTCAGTTTAAAAAAAATGTCAATAATTGGAAATAATTTAAATATATATATATATAGTCTAGATATACTATTTTTTTATTTCAGGCAGTTAGCCCATGTCTTTCCCGCTACTGGAACACCCGTGATAGCTACTTTCACTTGTGGAGTTGGAGCTGCCCTAGCTTCTTTGGTTATCAGCTTGGATGTACTTGTGGAAATGATGTCTATTGGTTGGTAACAAAAAAAAAAAAAAAAAAAAACTTAAATTAAATAACCTTAATATTATTCTTGCTTGACAATTATTTTGTTTTCTTTGGCTACTAATAGGAACACTTCTGGCTTATACTCTTGTTTCAACGTGTGTCCTTATCCTAAGATACCAGCCTCATACCACAACACTGATGGATTTGTTGCCAGAATCCTTGAGAACACCTCTTAGAGGTTCACCAACAAAAGAAACAGCCGGGCAAAATGGACAGGTATAAATATAATCACAAGGAACATGATTTGTCAATTATTAATCACTCTATAGTCTGTTCACTAAGAGAATGACCCTGGAAACCAAACAGTCTGCTAGTATCGCAAGATGTTCATGTGTGAACCAACCAGCTCGGTGCTCGGGTTCAAGAATTTTTCACAACTGCTAATTTACCATATAGAAGTTGATTTCATTTCTAATTAATTTATTATTTATTTATTTTCACTGCATTTTAAATTTTAAAATAAATAAATTACTCTTTATTTCCCAAAGAAAAATGACACTTTATAAAATTAGCCCTTTTATGCCTTCTAGTGTTTGGAAACTGGCTGCTTTATACTGACAACCATAGTATCAAAATCATAAAACTGAAGGTGTCTCTTCTTCTAATGTCATATTTTATGCCTTATTTTTGAATTCATTACTATGAAGATTATCTTTGTGAACCTTCGTTGCCTTAATCCAGGAACCATCACTGTATTTTGTCATATGCATCTGCTTTATCTTGTTTATTCATGTCGTGCTCTTGTATTTGGAAGCATTCTCTTAGCAAACGACTGTAGTCATAGAAAGCTGAAGAAACTTTTATTTTATACTATAATAGAAATACTAATTCTAATTTTATGCTGTTTCCTAAAAACAAACAAAAAAAAAATTTAAATGTTGACCAAGGGTCAGCAAATTCCTCTTATAATATTATAAATTATAGTTTAAAACATTAAATATGCAGAATCTTAATGCTTGATACTATAAACTGTGGTTAAAATGAAAATACACATAGCCATGACAAAAAAGTATTATAAGATCTTTTTTTGAATATTTTAAATCATAGAAGTAATTATTACTTGAGGTTTATATTGAAAAAATAGAGTTTTTACCGATGCTTTTTACATCTTTGACGCAGTATGAATTCATTCAAAATAGTGTAAAATAAATATTTTTAATATTTTAAAATGTCTTCATTATTTTGAATTATAATATTTATTATTTTTATTTTTGTACCATCTGGCGTTTATTGGATTTTTTTTATTTTCAAATATAATTCATCTTACCATTTTCTTTTATTATACACCAGATTGGCTACTATTAGTTTTGTTATATAACATTAGTTGATTTACGCACACACACACACACACACACACAATACTAAATAAATAATATTTGAAAACAAAATCTAGTTAACTTCAGATGCTATAAAAAATAAAAATAAAAACAATAAATATTATAGTATATTAATATTAATATTAATAATGAAGACTACATTTAAAATAAAATGTAAGCCAGACTCATACACACACACACACACACACACACACACACACACATACACACACACACACAAATTTTTTTGTTGATATAATTGTTTATTGTTGCAGATCAGTTATGGCAACCAATTAAAACCTGACACTTTAAAAACAGCATTAAGCCAGGTGAATGAGACTGTTGCCCCTCAGCAACGAGTGATGGTTAGAAGAGTTACAAGAAGGTGGGAATTAAAAGTTTTTTATACCAAAATAAAACATTAGCCTTTTATAACTAAACTCCCACAAGATAAGTACATCTTATTAACCCTGTTATGGTAAGGTTTGACGATGAAACACAAATAGTAAGGCTGGGTCAATCTAACCTGACAATAATTAATTTTTATTTTTGTGCTATCCAGTAAACTTTTAGGAAAATAAAACTCAAAAATATACTGTAAAATATAAATTGCAATAAAACACATAAACAGACAAACAGGTTACACCTCCTTCGTTTTTTTCCTCATGATGATTCTATAGGAAGCATCTCTTCTGTATTTATCAGCTTCACTATGTTCGTCCAAAGCTCTCTTAAAATGAATTGGGAAGCTGGGGTCCATGAATATTTCAATTGTAAATGTTGATCTGCCCAAATAATTTCACAATCTTTCTCCAAATCTAAATTTACATCCTGTTGGATCTATAGGTTTAATTATTCCTTCTTATGAACCATATAATAAACTTACATTGTCATTATTTGATATTCATCTCCTCTTGGCGGTGTATTTCTCAAAAAACATCTCCAGGGTTGGTAAATAGGTATTATAGGTATATTTTGAGTCTAAAAAATATAAAAACAAATCACCATTCAACTGCTGAAAAAGAAAACATTTTTTCATTTAAACAGTAAGGGTGGGTCATGCTAACACGGAGTTTAAATATTTTGTATTATGCATAGATTAAAAGTGCTGCTTACCTGAATAATATCGCTGTGTTGATAGCTAGGCTAATACTAGAGATCAGGGTTTCTGAAGTCTGTCAGCAGAAATCCTAGAGATGCGAGTGCACTTCAATAATGCATTTGGCTCTATTCAATCTAACTTTAGCCTTACTTGAGGGTTAAAAAAGGCTAACTAATCAATTCTTTAGAAACTTATCAATTCTTTTGTTTTCTTCATATTTTAATTTAACAGATGCTGTATACTTTGTCTAAATATTTCTTTTTGTTATATTCCAATCTGGTCTTTGGAGTCTTTGTAATTCTGAATGGAATCCACTTAATTTTAATATGTTAAATTTTCAAAGAAACCTATTTTACTAAAATTATCTTATATTAATCAAGGCTCTCATAATTTTTCTTCTCTTCATTAGTGGATTATAAATTGTAAAACAAATTGAGAATTTTTTAGTAAATGATAATATAAAATTTTAGCTCACCTGATTCAGATGATACAATGACAGAAGAAACTGAGGATGGAGTAAGAGATGATCAGTTTCTGGTATCCGACGCAGGTGAAAATAAATTCTATGGAACTGTACATGGTGGTGGTGCTAGCGGAAGCATTCCGGGACCAGCTCTTTCTCATATTACTAGGAAAATACAGGTCTCTTATTGTTTTATTCCAGATGATTTGGTTTCCATTATATTTTAATAATTATGTTATAAATTCTATTATGTTATGCTTTGTATTACAGGCAGCTACTTACCTTTGCCCAGCAATATTTCCATGGGTAGATACTGGTCCTGCAACTGAAGAATCAGGGCGTCTTGTAATGAAGCTGGTTGCCCTCCTCTATGTTCTTATTCTGTTTTTTGATTTGACTATTGTTTGTGGTATGGGCTCTGACTCACCACTTGTAACATTTCTTGTATGTGTTCTGTTACCAGCAATAATAGGTGTTCTTCTGATAATATCTAGGAAACCCCAAAACCGGTGAGTGAAGTGTTTAATGATTTTTAGCTATTTTATTTTATTAAAGGTCATGCATTTGGTGATTATATATATAGGTTACTTAACCATGTAGTCTTGATTTTAACTGATTCCCTTTTAGACTCAGACTAAACTAGATCTGAGTCAATTTTATTTTAAAATTTACCATATCCGGAGACTAGTTTAATCCAAGAAACATAATTGGTTTAGAATAATCTTAGTCTAATCAAGTCCTTAGTTAACTAAATACTCCTCTAACTTCCCCCAAACTAGTTCTTTTTGTTGTTTTTTTGGCCCGTGAGAACTCACTAGAAAAGGTGAGATGTGAGAATTTTGTGGGTGAGATTTTCTCTCACACCTGAAGTTTACACTTTTTGCAAATACATATCAATTCCTTAACACTAAATAAAATTATTATAATGTTTTTTAAGGATAAAGGAATAGGTAAAAAATAAAATAAATAATGTTAAATTGTACAATAAAAAAAAATTACTCCAGTATGCAATAGATATCATAACACATTTTGCCTCTCCTTTTATTCCGGGCAGATTTATCCCAATATTCTGCTCTTGTATCTAATATTTTGACAGGTACACACGCACACGCACAGGTGCATGCGCATCCGCATATGCACACATACACACACAGATATATATCAACTAACGTCTGTCTGGTTTAGACAACAAAAACAAAGAGAAAAAGGAAGAGAAATATCATATTCGGAGTCTAGGTTATAACTGACTTTATTTCTCTCTTAATCCTCTATATATACATTTAGGTATTTGTATATATGGCTATGAAGTATTAGGCCTTATATTGCCTTACTCTGATCCTTAACTTTTATATATACATATATATAATTCAGTAAATAACTCAGACATTCGTGACCATTTGATATATATATATATATATATATATATATGTATCTCAAATGGTCATGAATGTCTGAATTATTTACTGAATTTATATATATATAAATATATATATATATTCACTTAGCTTACATAGATTTATACCCCATAGTACATTACACAATTACAGAACTAAACACAGTAATGATTACAAACTAATGCAACTACTGACAGAACATGGTAACACAAAACAATATCTCAAACGATTCAACATTACACAAGCAGACTTATGCGAAGAAGATGGACAAATCCAAAATTTTAGACATATACTTTATGACTGTAAATCATTTGACAGGCAACGTTTTCATTTGATTAAAAGTATAATACTCAAAAATGAACAATGGCCTGAAACATAAAAAATTTGCTTTCTAAATTCAAGACAGACTTGCTTAAATTTATTAAAAATATAGACTTCGACTCACTGACCAAAGTTGGGCAGCGTAGGTAATTTCTTGTTGGCTTTATTTAATTTTTATTTAGGTTATTTATTTGTTTGATTCAGTTTTGTTTTTGTTTTGTTTTCGTTATATATTTTCTTTTTTATTAGTTATTTATTTTCAATTGAATACTTAAATTTTGTTCAACTTATATGAATATGTAAATTTTGTTATCTTTATCCTTATCATTTTATTATCTACATGAAAATGTAGTTTGCCTCAAAGGCATGGAGCATGTATAACAATGCATAATAAACGTTCCTTATGTGGAGTTACCATGTAAGGAAAAGATGTAAAAAAAAAAAAAAAAAAAATATATATATATATATATATATATATATATATATATATATATATATATATATATATATATATATATTGGGCGTAGCAGAGATGACCCTACCCCATGTACTTTAATTGAGAATCATGGTGTGGTTTTCCAGGACATAAAATAGCCTCCCGGAGGTTTGGTCCATGGACGGTCTGCTTCGGGGAAAGAAATATAGGTCCTCGTGTGCCTGCTGACTCCGAACAGCCGTAATCCGTGGATCTTGACCGGTTTGTCACTGTCCTTGAACCTGAGTGAGCCAGTGGGAAGGACACTGCCGAATTGGCTCCAAAGGGACCGGTTATGGAGCTATGGATAGCCTGCTGCTGCACCATGGAAACCATGGTTCGTAGCAACGTGAGGCTCTGTTCTCCCGCAAGCAATACATGTCTGTATGAATACCACATCGCGCAGACAAAGATCTCCATGGTCTATAATGCCAACCGAAAAAAAAAAAAATATATATATATATATTTTTTATATATATTGTAACGTTACGTTTTTTGGGAAAATAAATAAATTAACTTATTTTCACTTTTTATATATTTATATTTGTTTTATATAAGTTTTGACTCTAATTCTCAGGGGGGTTACTAGACAATCAGACACAGACACACAGAACTATTACTATTACAAACATACAAATAACGTGAAGCGTCAATATATCTTAAATTTAACACTTTCTTCTTGTAGAATGATGACGGTGGTTTACGGGATATAATGAATGTGTGTTACCAAATGATGTGGATCTTGTGGATGAAGTATCACGGGAGCTCTTAAGATGTCTGCTCCGGTCCCTGGTCCCACAACAATAATGCTCTCCTTTGTTGTCCGTTACACCACTCTACAGGTTTCAAAATGGCGAACTGCCATTTTGATTCTCCAATACGAATGGACCATTTATGATTTATCATTTGATCATTATGGCAGTGGTTCTGTTGAAGTCCAAAATAGACCCGCCATGTTTTTAAATGCCAAGCGTCTATTTTGGTTCCATTTATGATAACAAACACACTTTGCATTATAATTTATGATGATTGCAGTCAGGATAAATAAATGTTGTATTATTTTCCTGAGAATCCCTATTTCCAGATATTAAATCTAATTTAAGATATCTAAAAACAATTATTTACTACGTACTTAAATATATAAAAAAAAGTGTATATTACAATATGTGTATATATATATATATATATATATATATATATATATATATATATATATATATATATATATATATATATGTATGTATATAAAATATAACTATATTATATATGAATAGTTATATAACTATGAAAATGTATATTAAAAGCTGCCACAATTTTATATTTAAATAATCAAAAAATGAAGATTAACTTTATTTTTAAAAACAAAAATTTATGCAGTATTGACTAAGAAAATGCCCGACTTGATGTTTTAAAGTGAGTTAGAGAGAGCAATAAACCTAAATATGCAAAATTCAATTTTTGTTCAATTTGTATGGCTGGCATAAATCAATTTTTAAAAAAGCTAATCCTCCCAACATCAGGTGAAGAAACTAAGACTAAATACCAGGTAAAGGCACCCAATTTGTTGGTGATTTTTGCTATTTGTCTTGTTTTGATTGCTGTAAACATTGTAAGGAAAATTAATAAATGAAATCTTACCTAAAATATAAAATACCAAGTGGGATCCAAGGGTATTTCAAAAATGGTTTTTGTGAAAAAAATCTTTATGAATTGCATTTCTCAAGACATCAGTTTTATTTTTATACTGACAACTGTGTCGGTCAGCAGAAAAATAAGTTCTATGTATTTTTAGAAACATAAAAACGATTCAACATAAATTTTTGATACATACTTATATAATTTTTGGGCATACTTAAAACGAAGGGGATGCCGTGTATTCAGTAATTGAAAAGGAAATAAAAAGGACATTGAAATCCGGAAACATCTACGTCCCATCTCAATACTATCAATATTTAGGCAAAGAAGAAACATCCATTTTATGAAGTTAATGAAGTAAGTCATCTTCAATTTATTGATTTTAAAGCTTTGTCAAGTGAGCTAAAGGATAATTTTACGATCACCACAACAAACAAGATCATAACATTTTCTAAAGTTAAAATTTTGAAATTCAGTCGGGAAATAAAATTTTGAAATTCAGTCGGGAAAATCCATTTACTTTTCAATACAAAACATCCTATGAAGTCGAATATTTTAACTACGTTGTCATTTTTCAAGCGGAATAATACAGGAACAGCGAACATCACAGTGAATGAAAGAATTTAAAAAATCAAAGAATGGCCAGTGAAAAAATTATACAACATGCCCATCTCAATTGCTGTAAACAAGAAACGGAACCTCATGTACTTGCTTAGCAATAATTATATCAAACCAGCCTAGTTTGACTTTTATAATTCCTTTAACTAAAATGCTGAATGCTGAAGTTGTATTTTTTATATTTCTAACTGTTTATTTTTATATATAACTTTTCTAATTTTTTATACTTTTTTCTGTAACTATTATTATTATATCTCTTCATTGTGAAATAGTGATAGCTTATTGTAATTGATAATTATTTTTGTATCAGTATGACTGACATTTACCATTTTAAGGAAAAAAAAGTCACTTTGGCCATTACGTATTACTTTTTTTTGACATTTTGTTGAAATATATAGTTCTTATGAAAAGTAGTTTGTTTGCAAGCCTATTATCTTGTTCTTTTGATGTGGTGGTTTAAAATAACAACTTAGGAAAAATAGTAAAACTGTCAACACAGGAACAAAAAACAGAAACAACCATGAAATTTTGAACAAAATATTTTTTTTATGCCAAATAGATCTATTTTAAAAAGCAAACTAGAGTTAAGGAAGATATATACACGGCCAATCTTTCCATAGACCATGCAGTAACTACAAGAGATCCAAATGAAAAAAGTAAAAACTTTAAACTCTATTTCCCAAAATACTACTTTTTTGAGATGTTACAGTATTCCACGACGGGTGCGATATGATTATATGTTTTGCATTTTTTTGTTTAAAATTATTAATGTTATTTATTATTATTTTAATTTTGCTTTTTTTTTTAGGAAAACACTCAGGTTTATGACTCCTGGCTTACCATTTGTTCCTGCAATAGCTGTCATGGTCAACATCTACCTCATCTTTAAACTCTCTATTCTCACTCTTGTGAGATTTACTGTATGGATGACAATAGGTAAACCAATTTGAGGAAAATTTTATTTTAATTTTCGACTTGTTTGTTGTTAAGAGAATTGATAATTTAAATTTAATTGATATTACGTTTTACATTACACAATATTTTGTTTATTGAGGATTTGAAGGAGTGCTATGTGAGGACATTAGGTAGGTTACCTTCTTTTGTGCTATTCACATCAATTCTATGGGTTTTTTAGACATTTTTATTTATGGAATTTAAGCATCTTATTTTTATTCTTTGCTACATAATTTTAACAGCAAGAGAAAGTCTGAGAATAGAGGAAAAAGTAATAAGTTGTTCAATATGTGTTTAGTACCTTTAAAGATATACCACAATATTGTACTCTTATTGTTTATTTATTAGTTAAGATATCATAAATACGAAAAACAGTCTTTGTTTGATGCCAAAAGTACAGAAGATAGCCATTTATAACTGTAGTAATAATAAAAGGCTTAGTGAACCCGAAAGTTCAATGCCTCCACCCATCCATCTCCATCAAAACCCAAATCCACATTTTTCGGCCCACCTATCAGGCATTTACCAGACCGCTCATGATTAATTACATTTTTAAAATTTGTTCGTTACAAAGCCCAAAACCTTATTATGCTATTTTGACAACCACAATATTATTGCAGTTCAATTATATTAATATATTTAACTAATATATTAATTTTGTGTTGTGTCATCTTCTGAACTTTCCAGTGAACTACATACTATGCTGAAAAAAATTATTCAGATAAGAATCTTTCGATCTATATTCTCATTCCATATCAAGGGTATCTCCCAGTCGATTTAGTATTGATTACTTTTAGTAATTTGTTTCTTTTTCAATTTTATAGTTTTATATGCCCATATAACTAATCTTGAAGTTATAACATACATTAAATTTACTGGATACAGGTTTTGTTGTTCCATCTTGTATAGTTGTCTCTATATTATTGTTGATTAGTTTCATAAAATGAAATAATGAAAATTACAATAATATTATAAGCAGTTACTAATGTATTACTCTACAAATTTGAGATGTTTGATAAAGTGCATTTTATTTTTAAAATATTAACAAGTCGACATATCAAAAAGATATGCATTATTTCATTTTCATATAAATATTTATATGCTTTAGAATAAATCTGATTGAGCCATTGAAATTACAGGTTTTCTTGTCTACTTTTACTATGGCATCAAACATAGTACGCTTGAGAGCAAGGAGACCAACATAGAACTGAGTGGGACTGTGGTGCCTACAACCACTGTCGAAGGAGAGCCTCAATGGCAAACCAGTTACACCGTAAGCCCCAAGCAGCCTCAATGGCAACCATCTCAACAGCAATGGGAGCCTCCCGCGCAGCAGAATCCACTGTTTGTGCCTCCTACCAACTTTCCCACTTGGGATGACTGAACAGTTGGAGAGTGAAATAACAGACTGCAATCACCCCATCATGACTGACCTTTCCCTGGCTAAGCACCCCTCATTGACTCCATTATAAATTTCAACAGGAATAAAGGTGGTAATTCCTAAATGATTGTAGGATATATTAGAGACATAAAAATGTCGTCTTCCTTTCTCATATTCCTGAGTAGTATAATCCTAAAGTCACAGATGGTCGGAATCTCTTTTGTCGTCATAAGAAGCATTGCGCTGACATTTATGTAGACATATAGATTATTGATGTCATTTATCTATCTAGACATGTTCCGATGCTCGGCAAGAGTCCTTTCATCTTCTCCATTTGCACTTCACTCAACCAAGTAATATGAATGATATATTGTAGGCAATAATATTCAAAAGTATTTACAATGTATAAAAGCACATTATTGCTTTTTGTCTATTTGCATATTGTATAATATATTGTTGCACTTTTGACTCAGGGTGTTTATTTGGTAAGTGCAAAATTTCTACAGCTATATGTAAGTTTTACTTTAATAACTTTTTATGCTGGAAAAATTATTTTTCTTTTAGAAAATCCATAAAAGATGAGTAGAAAAAATAAAGAAAATTTTACTAGTAGAAAAAATAAAGAAAATTTTACTTTCTATAAGCAGTAGGCTATTTAATAATAAGGAGGTATGAGAAAGATTGAGAAATTATTATTTTCTGAAGATAGAATTTTTTAGCAAACTTATCCTGTTATTAATATATTAACAATATAATAAATTAACATAGGGTTGACCTTCTGACAGGCACAATGTGCTTCCTCATCTCCCATAGAGTGTTACTCATCAGAGCTATAGATTACATGATTAATTTATCGTGATTGGGAAATAGTTACTCAAAACTCAAAATTTTTAAATTGTAGTTTTTAGTTTATTTAATGAGTTAAATTATCAGCTTTTTTATTTTGAAATAAACAGGGAAAGAAAAAAAATATTTTATAGTTGATAGAAGATTTAAATTGGAAATATCAAGACTGTTCATGCATATATATATATATATATATATATATATATATATATATATATATATATATATATATACATGTATATGTATATATATATATATATATATATATATATATATATATATATATATATATATATATATATGTATATATATATATATACATGTATATGTATATATACATCTTGTATTACTAATAATTTGTTATGAAGTATGATGTTTTGAAAAAATATATATATAAAGCCTACTTGTTCCAATATTCAATCACCATTAGAGCATGCACTTAAAATAAAATAATAAAGCCAAAACTAAGGTCCATTGAATATCAGGAGCATAACTGCGAGCCTAGCCCTCAGCCATAAAACACAAAAACTTGGCCACCCAAAATAATGTATATTTATCTCATTCATACATAAGATCATACATGAGATCGGAAGGTATAAACTAGGATATGCTTGTTTAGAAAATTTGATCTTTAAGAAAAGTAAAACTTTAGCTCTTTCTTCCTCAGGCCCGATCTGGATAACAACTAACTGAGGTTATTTACTTGGAAGCTGTAGTCAGAAAATTTACTTCAACAATAGAATTAATAAAATAATGTTTAAGATCAATAGGGTGAATGTAAAGTAGTTATTTTTATAAATTGGTTAATAGAAAATTTCCAAAGAACTGACGTTTCAATTTATTTTCTTTTTTATATTTATTTATTTATTTTTCAGAAATATAAAAGAAAAAATTAAATTTGTTTATACCTTGATTGGTTATAAAATAATCATTATTTTTCACAGTGACATGATTAATTTCTATTATTTTAAATGATATTGAACTTTATTATTTTAAAACAATTCGAGGCTTAATAAAAACAAGAAATATCTAATAATGACCCATTTATAATATTGTGATAAAACAGAATATATTTAATTTTGAAATTTGTAAATGTATGTTCTTTATATATATATAAAAAAAGAATGTTCTATCGAACAAGAAAAAAAAATATATATATTTTTAAGTTATGTAGAATTAATTATTCAATATTTATCTTTACAATAAAAGCCTAGTATTAATTATAATTAATCGATTATTTTTTATTATTATTTTGTTATACTGCTGCAGGAAAATTGCCACAGACATAAAGAGAAATAATTATAAAAATCATAAATTGTAGCAGTTGAGCACTTATTTTATGAACACCTTTTATACATATATATACATTTGTAAAGCATATATTTATGTATTTAATTACATGCACAAAATTCTCTGCCTCTAAATTGGATCTCTTTTTTTAAAAAATATTAATGAGATGCAGAGGAAACTGTATGATACACATTTATTTATTATTAGTGGATAGTTATGTTCCTAAAAAATAAAAAATAAATAAAAATGAATATATAAAATTGAAAGTCGGAGAGATTTTTTATGTTAGATCAAGTTGCCTTTAACACAAAGCTCACCGATGCAGTTTCTTTTTATTGTTACATTACCCCTTCCCTAGTGTTATGATTAGAGCTGCCTTGTTTTGTGATCATGTTGGTGTTTCGGGAAGCAGGCTGGGCCTGCTTCAGCATCGTTTATTTTGTTATTAGTGTTCACTATTTAAAGAGATGTATTATTTCTTATGTGTGTCCGATAGCCACATTTTCCCCTCTACCGTCACGTTGTGAAAGCCATGACCGCACAAAGAGTGCATTCCCTGGATCTATTTTTCTAAATAAATTAAAGCAAGTAACATTTCATGAAATTAAGTTTAGTTACGAGTTAGAGTTTAGTTTGTTTAGCGGGGTCAAAGAGGAATCGCTGCGAAAAACATTTTGCACAACCTCTAACATATCGTTTTTGTGTGATTTTTATGAATAATACCAAGGCCTAGTAGAAAAATATCTTTAACTTAGGATTGTGACGTCAACCTTAATAATTCCCTGTTATCCTTAATACCTTTGGTTTATGTTTTAATATATTTATTATTATATATGTCAAACATTATTCCAACTGGAAGTCTCCCATTGGTTTCATACATTTAATTATTAGATTTCAAGAATTTTATTTTCCCACTAGTAAGTGTTGTTTTATTAGACTATTTTATTTTTGAATATTTAAGTGTTTATTATGTTAAATAACCAGTAAAATTTAATATTGATAAGAGGTCTAGAAAAAGTGTATTTACTTTAGTTTATATTAATTGTTTCTGAGATGGTCTTACTGATATATGTTCCATCAAAATAAATACTTACTTAAATCAGTTATAGCTTAATCTGCACTGTGATGGAAGTAAGGGAAACCCCGCCCATTGAAGTGCTTATCACGTGTTTGATTGGTTTAGCTGAAATATCTACGTAAACCAGATTATGTTAATGTCTTTCCTATATTTAGAATCAATATTCTCTAAAATTGTTGATTTTTCTCAAAATTCTTCACTCTATTGAAGGCGTCACAATCGACTGTGGTGGGTTTCTTTTTACCTACATTAATTTTTTTTGTTTTTTCACCATTGGGGCGGCAATGTTATAAAGGCTTTTTCCTCATTATTTTTGGTTTTAAAAAATATGTAAGATGATTTTTATCAACTAGTAACTTCATAATTGCCAGTGTAAATAAAAGTTTAGAAATAAATTTAGTTATATTTTATTGTTAAATATATTCATATGAGATTATTAAAATGAAAAAAAAAAAACATTTAGGCTTACAAATTTCAGTTTATCACTATAAAGTCGCTCCTTGGTTTTCAATAATTATTGCTATATGTCTTGTCTTTGTATCTCTATCTGTCTTTTAGCTGTTTGTTGTTAAAAATTAAAAAAATGCGTGATATTTATAATATATTATCAAAAATTTATATTGAACTTTCTTCGATAGTTGATTTGGGTCCTTTTGGGTATAGAGAAAATAACAATATCATTTACTTTTTTCAGCATTTTCATTTTTGGTGCACTTTAGTTATAGCTGATACAAAAATAAAACAGTTTTATTTATAAAAGTAATAAATAATTAAGGGAAGTGTTTATTAAGATTACTATACTTGCAGATTGTGAATTCAGAAAAAAAGAAGATAAATAATTCTATAGGACAGCAATATTGCTAAAACTATTCTCAAAAGGACCTAGAGTATGAAAATAATTAAGCTTTAACATATGTTGATATTTGAAACTTCCTGTATTTATGTGTATTTGTTATTGTTATATTGTTGAGAATAATACAAATGAGCAATGTATGAATAAATTGATATCTGTAAATTAATCTTAAGGAAAAGATCTTTCATACAAAAAGATTGCATAAAGTATATATAATGTATTGGGCAAGTTTTATTAAATTATGATTAGTTAGCTTCAATTTGTTTTTTTATATTAGTTTCTTTGATCCCATAAACCTATATAATTAAAATTGTATTTAATTTTTCTGAGCCTATCCATATAAGGAAAAGGAACTGCCAGAAATTCATTTGTGTTTTTTTTTCTTAAAAATATTTCTAGGATTATGTTTGAGAGATTGGTGAAAGAAATGTGAGCCCATGCCTATACACTTGAAAGAAAAAATATTTCTTTACTACTTATCATTTCCCTAACCAGCAAATTATCATTACACGATGATACAGAATGGTGACTTGACTCTAATAAAACTAAAGAGGAATGTAAGCAGGGACTTGTCGTTTATGTACTAAAAAAAAACACATCCACAAGTACTGAAAGTGATCCATCATTTCAATTATTTTAGCTCTATGGTTGACATTATGGTTCTTAAACTTAGAAAAAAAAAAAAAAAAAAAAAAAAGAGCTTATATCTATATTTAATTCAAACTCTTGTGCTAGAAAAATCCTGTCACTTAACTTCACCTGCGGAATTAATTTTTTTTTTTTCAGAACCAAAAGAAAAATCTTTAAATTGACTGTTCTATGTAGACAATTTTGCCTGTGATTCTTAGGGCGTTTCCTCTTCCCCTGGGTAGTGCCACTGACAACAATGTTGACCCTTCCCATTTATTCAAACCAAATAATCTGATATATATATACATATTCAAAAATCCAAGATGACACCTGAATATTAATTATGTAGATTGTAGATTGCCATGTCTGAATAGCTATAGTTTATGATTTATTGATAGAAAAATAATACATTAAAAACATTTTATTTTGAATGAACTAAATACAGTAACTAATACATTTAGTTTTTAAATGATTATCTTACACAAGGAGGGATGGATTGGTTGGGTAGGTACTGAAGAGATATGTTTTTTCACGAGTGTCCTTTTAACCAGATAAACAAGCTGGGCTTCATGCAATCTTTTCATTTGGAGTCATTTCTTCGGTTTTAGCAAAATTTTTATTTTCAATTAGTTCTTCTTCTCTACCATTGGTCTAAGAAAGAGAGAATAAATCAATTTATGTTTCTTATGTTCTACAGGAAACTTAACATACTTCATTTTTAATTAATATTGTTTAATTTTTCTGTGATAATTTCTGAGATTACGGTATACGAGTATATTTATAATTCTAATTGAAACACAATTAACTATAATTAATCAAACTGAACAAACATTTTTGTTTTTGATGCTATTGGCTCGAAATAGTTTATGAACAATTTAGATGGCTATAAAAAAGTGTATGCACTTTTTATTTTTTTAAAACTTGTATGAAAAAATTTAGTACAACTTTACAATTGGGTTGCAGTATCATTGCCTGCTGCCGAAGTTGCCCTAAGGTCTCCCATTAAAAGCACTCTTTAACGCAATTTCTTACTGCTTGTATCAAGAATACATTTTATTCATTGTAAGATTCATATTCATTTGAATTATTAAAATTATTACTGCTTTAATTAGATATTATTTAAAATTATTAATGCTATCGACTTCTGCTCACTAAGTTTGCTCAAGAGATAAATTAAATCCCAATGGATCCATTTCAGTTGAAGTCGGGGCCTTACCACAATTTCAATTATTACTGCTTTAATTAGATCAAAGCTCGAGTTAAGCCGCGCTCAAGAAATATACAAACCCTGAAAAGATCCTTTTCAGTTGAGGTCGGGCCCTTATAGTTATTTAAATTATTACTGCTTTAGGTACAACTTCTCCAGGCCAGTCGACAGCATTAATAATTTTAAATAATATATAATTAAAGCAGTAATAATTTTAATAATTCAAATGAATACGAATATTACAATTGAATACAAAGCAGATCGTACAAATGGCGCTAGAGAGTGCTAGTCTGGCAGCCTTCGGGAAACTTCAGTTGCAGGCAGTGATAATGCAACCCAATCATTAAGTTTGAGGTACCTTATATTTATTTACAGACTCACTCGGAAGAGAAATAATAACAAAAATAAGAAGGAAATTGTTGGGAGAAATTATTTTGTTATTTCTTATTCATCAATTCTTTGTAAATATGACAAGTATTTAAAATTAAAATAATTTGTAGGATAATAAAAGAAAGCAACATTATTAGTGGCGAAAGTGGTGCAGACATTACACAAGCTCAGATAGCTTGGTTGGGATCTGGTGGGCTAGCGTTGGCCATTGTGTAAACATCAGCTCTCACTTTTGTTTTGGTCTTAATAACCTCTAATCTACAACAAAATATCAGCAATTTATTTAAAATGTTCAAATGAACTGTATGTAGAAAAGTTTTGCTGTATTCCATTTTGGATATTTGTCATTTTGATGAAATAATGATTTTTAAAGGAACTTAAGGTAACATATTAGTGGAACAATATTTGTGGATAAGACAACACGGCCAACAGGATTATTTGAATACAAGCTTTAGAAAATATGAAAAATTAAATATAAGTTTCGTATCCAATCATTTAGTTAATAACTTTGCTAACAATTTAAATTAAAAAACAAATAAATAAAAATGAAGCCATCCCATGAAATTTATTTTCGATCAGTGAAGCATTAATCCAAATTTCTACCTAAAGAGACTAAATCATCTGCTCATTAAGATCTTTGCCTATACAAAATTTATGCATTGAATTTTGGTTTCTATAATGAGATTATATTAAAAGTAATTGTTTCAAATATTGTGCTTTAATAGGAAGTTTATAAAGAATTTCGCACTTATGAACTTATACTTGAATTCATTCCAACAATACTTATAAGGTTTGATTGCGCTGGTGCGTCAGGATAAAATTGAATAACAGAGATGAAATGGACTAGTTACAAATGATGAATGAAAAAATGTGTCGGATTGTTGGGCTTTTCTTACAGAAGCCAGAAACAAAGAAAGAAGGAGCAACATATTTTGGTTAATGCATTAATTTTCCCTTTGTGTGTTTAAGAATGGCTAAGGTTATAAATTCATATATTTGTTCACTCCTTAATGGTTCAAGGATTTGTTGCATCCTTAATCTTGCCAACAGATGTTTTGGAAACTAATTAATAAGAAGAATCTTTGGACAAATTCAGGATGAGGCATCAGATAAGTAATAAAATATTGGGAATACTATCTGAACTGAACTTAGATAAGCTGAAAAAATTCTCAGTACAGAAGTGGTTAATGGAGAGGTCTATAGGAGAATGACAAAAGAATGAAACACCACTTCAGGTGAAAGAATCAAAATACATAAAAGCACTCAAATGCTCATGTAACCACAAGTAGCTTGATACTCTGATTGACCAAGATTAGGAAAATTAATATGGAAAATCCAGATTATGAAGCCCTGCGATCCACATGGGTTGTAAATTTTAGGCCATCTGAAGAAAATTATAATAATTAGCTTTGCCGATTAATACAGACAGAATAGATGACAGTCATTGCTGTAGTTAGTTTCTATTGATTAATAATTTTAATGATTGAAATTATCCATACCTACCCACTAAAGTGAGCGTGGATGCAATCAGTTGATCGGGTTTCCAAACTCCATTTTGCAATCAGATAGCAGGATGCGACAGTTTCAATAAATGCATGACTCACCGAGTAATGCATCTGTAGAAACCGAAACAGCCTGCTGTCTGTCTGGGAAACCGGAGAAAAGAGCCATCCTTCATAGAATTTAAAGAATAGTGAGTATTTCTCACTGATAAATATTATCTAAGCAACAAGTAACGGCTAAGCGTATTCATGATGAAAGACAGTCTTTAAACTGAGTATTTCTGGGGAACCATGGAAAGGAGAGTATGATAACCTGGACTATTTTGGTGGAAAAGTCGGTTTTATAGAGTGAATGATTGGGAAAAATATTTTTCTAGATCAACGCTCCATGGAAGGTAGGTATGAACAATTTTCCTTATATCTCCCTACCACCAAGCGTCAACACTAACATTTCTCAGGGTTTCCCAGTCTCTTCTTACCAACATGTACTCTGTAAAAAGATGCCATTTTTCTCTATTACTTCAATGATCTGGAGCAGGTCAAGGTTTGATATGCCTGCAACATTAGTTTTTGAAAGAAGTACACAAGCAATAAATTTAAATAAGAATTTAAAAAAAAAACATATAGGATGGGGTTTGTACCTTATGTGCAGTAGTCAGTTTTAGAATCTAAATTA